>WYDI02037021.1:0-13619 GCA_009867235.2 Psittacus erithacus | reverse complement strand
CCCCTCCTCCCTGGCAGAGCATGAGGCTCAGAAAGTCCTTGGTCAGACTAAACATTCTAAGCAGCAGCTAAAAACATTGGTGTTATCAGCGCTGTTCCCAGGCCGAAAGTCAAAAGCACAGCATTGCACCAGCTACTAAGAAGGAGAAAAAACAACTGCTACTGCTGAACCCAGGAGACCCATCAAAATGCAAAGATTAAAGCACAAAAAATACATACTCACAATACAAGGGAAAGCCAAAACCAAGGACTCCCCTAACTTCAGTGAACTGACCCATGCATGCCCTGAGGTTACTGCCACTGTTTTTCCTGCTGCTTATTCTCAGCAATTTCATGGGGGGTAGGTGTGTATCTGATCTTCCTGTTAGTAGTTTTCCATAGCCAAGTACTTATGTCTTCTGTGAGGGATAATTTGCGATGAAACATTCTCATGTGGGGAGAGACCCATACGGGAGAAAGTCTGTGGAAAAATCCCCTGGAATTTTTTGTTGTTAAATACAAGGAACATGCAAAGGTGACAAGGCTTAGTGGAGTTATCAAGGTAGCTAATAGTTCTGTTGACTAATATGCTAAAGAAGAGAGATTTTACCAAAAACAAAGTGAAAGACAAAAAACATGGCTTGGAGACCATGTTGTAAGGATACTTTTCAAGGAATTTGCTGTTGGTTGAAACAAGTTTGTTTTTCTTCTAAAAAGCCAATGTTAAAGGCAGAGCAGGCAGCCATACCTTCCATGAGGGAAAAGAATGCAACGAGTAAAAAGAGGGGGAATGCACTGGTCCTGTCATGAAAAGAATATGTGGAGAGGGAACAAGCAAGAACAGTAGTGGCAAAGGAGTGTGAGGGGAAGATAGAGGAAGAAAAGGCAAAAAAGGATCAGAAAAGTAAATGATGGCAGGTAAAAAAAGAAATAAATGGAATTAAAGATGTAAACCTTGCTGTACACGGCATTTTCTGCTTTCACTTAGAAGGCTAGCTCCTGCAGCACGAGTTGAGAACACGCTCACAGATACTACGAGTTTCTTGATAACAGCTGCCCAGACTTCGAGGCTGCCATTTCCATCATAGTAAATCCTCAGTGCATTCCCTCTGCAGAACACATTTGTGTGGGGAAGAGAGAAGTAATGACTGGGATCACCATCACTTCACTAGCAGCTACTATAAAGCTGTCAGCCTTCCACCACTACCAGGGAGTAGAGGGGGTGGCTACTATTCTTGGTTGCCTACCTGACGACAAATTAACCTTCATTTTTAGAGCTGCTTTTTGTACAGAATTTATGGGTGCTGTATGTTGGGTACTGGAAGTTGGCACCCGAAATAAAACCACTGCAGTTTATGCACTTTGAGAAAAAGAGAGCACAATTTTCATCCTCTGTAACCATTGATCTATCTTTGGAGAACATTTTGAGATGTTCCCACTAGTAGTACTTAGTGCTGCTCTACAAACATACCTATTTTCTTAGCAGAAATGATGCTTTATGTCAGGTACTTTTATCCTTTAGCTTTGTAACTCTTTTACCAGCTGCTCAAATGCTATTTACTGTATATGAGACCCCAGAGTGGTTCACAGTTTCAGGAAGCGACACCAACTATTCATACATTGCACGTGAGTATAACTATATATACTCATATTGTATAAAATTTACTCGTGCAGTGTATGAGTAGTTAGTACTGCTGTCTGATTTTGTGTGGAATGTGTATGACAAATTTAAAAGACCTCATTGTAACATTTACAGTGAATCTGGTGTTAGAAAACAGAAGTGTAATGGCTGCCTGGCTTTGCTTCTCTTCTGCAGGTTCCTTAGAGCAGCAGGTTCCTTACAGCAGCACACGACAAGATCTATGTGAGGACTGACCTCCAGTGGGTGCAAGATGCCATGGAAATATTGGATGAAGGCCGGACAAAAAAAGATCTTCCAGAAGAGCCTAATTGCCGTCCTAACACACACAAAAGGCAAGACAAGTTCTCAAACCCACAGCCAAAGTCAGTCCAAAGACTACCTACAAGAGCACACAAAAGACTGCATTTCTTTCAATGACTCTGCCCGCTCCTAATACTCCTCCCAAGACCACATCATCTTCCAAATGCACTCATAAAGCTTCATTCCCAAGCCCACACTCTCTCCCAGCCCCAGATGCTCCCCCAAATGTACCCCTAGGGCCTCCAAAACCAACTCCCAAGGCCACATCCATTTCTAAAGCCATCCCTAAAGTTATATCCACTCTTAACCACATAGTTTCTCCCGAAGGCACTCCCAGAGCCACAGTCACTCTTAAAGCCCCCATAAGTGGCAGTACAAATCTCCAGCAGGTAACTAAACATGTCACCAAATATAGCAAGAAACAGCAAACTTACCAAGTGCACCTTGAACTACATGAAACTGCTACTCACTAGACAGCAAGAAAGTCTCTGAACAAACACAGGCTCTATTCAATCCTGCATTTTTGCTTTTATTTCCTGGTAATATTTCCAGCTGTAACTACAACATATAATAGGGGAATGTGTATATCATATTGTCCATTGCTAGTTAGATGGAAAGATGGTGTTTGAGTTCTCTGAGCTTCCAGAGACCTTTGAGTAAATTCATGTTCACTGAATAAGCCAGAAGAGCTTCTTGAAGCCACAACATTGTATTATTTACTACAGTAAAGAATCCTGCTCACGCAGCTGAAGATGGCATTTGGTAGTTGAGACTGCTGAAATTAAAAAAACGTAGTCTCAGGTGGACCAAAACATTTTTACAAATTCATGTTCACCTTGGAAAACTATTGGGTTGAGAATACAACTAGTAAAAAATCTGAAAGGTTTAACTCTTTCAACTGGCGATATTTGTATTTCATATTCAAATTTCAAAATATATTTACATTTAATTTTTAATGTAACAATATATTTTAATATAATATTTAATATAAAATATCTTAAAAGCTTGAAAATTCAATAAAACACAAATATTAATTTATTGGAAAATGAAATTGGTTTGTTTTTATAAAGTTTGCATTTGGGCCTAATTTGAGACCAAATGAGGAATGAATACTTTTGCAAGGCCTCCCAAATCCTGGCATTGATTGTTAATACGGTGTGGGATGAGGTACTAAACATATTAGTTGTTACAACTAAGGAAAGAGATGTGAGAAGTCTCAAATCTGGCTGAGGAACTGAGTAAGTTCCAGTAATTCACTTCATGCTTAACTGTTACTAAATTAGCCCAGCTTAGCCCATACCGAGTAACTACAGACAGCATTCTAGAGGACAAGTACAGAGATGGATACAGATATCTGAAGGTGACTGAAATAATGTTCTGATTCATTTTTAAATACACTTGACATTCACACATACAACAAAGTGGTGGGCTGGTGAAAGGGGACTAATGGAGGGGAAAGTACATCAAATAGGAAAGGCACAAAGAACAAAGCAATTGTTGCATGAGGTTGCTTGAGAGAAGGTCCAACAAAACCACATTTTGACTCAGATAACAACTGTGGAAATTATCTTGCTTGCTTCAGCGTTTAGTGCAGTGTCCTGATCCCTGCCAGGCACTGCCCCCAATAAAAAACACAGACACCATCCTCATACAAGAGCAGGGAGAGAAAACAAGAGGACAGAGCTGCATGTTTGAATCCTAACTTAATGCAGCAAAGGATTATTTATGACCAACTACCACCTAGTAACATGTTACACCTTTCAGCAAATGTTTAAGATCTGTCCAGGGCATACACATGGCTTGAAGTTGCTGCAATATAATTAGTTCATCCTTTAGAGAACTCAGTAAACAAAGAAGAAGGGATACCCTTAAACCTAGAACACTTGCAATTCTAGGAGTCAATTAAAAGAACATATTTTAAAAAATCAACTAATCTACAGTTTTTTTCCTTACAACAATGAAGAAGCCAGTAAATGAACTAAGATGCTCCAGGGAATATGAACTCCCTTCATATACAACACAGCCCCAAAGAAAGAAGGGGAAGTAGCAGTAGCCTAAGCCCACCACCAGATGAAGACCCTTGGAGAAGAGCATTCCCACAGTTTGTGCAGAGTTACACTGTAGTGAGTTCTTCCTCTCTCTTTTCTATTATTTCGGATTAAATTTCCCACGGACATATTCAGTCCCTGTCTACCCTCACTGTTTCATAACAAACTTAAAAAAAAGGCCCATCCTGTACTTCAGCTGGAGCAACCAGAGCTAGTTCTAAGGGCTACAGGAAGCCTCCCTTTCTGTCTGGCCATACCCACCAATTTGCTATCGTCTGGGGCTTGCTCTTGCTAGCAACAGAGCAGTCCATGCAGGCAGCATTGAAGGGGGAGGGAGTCTGGAGGAAGCTTTCTAGATTACAGTGAACATGAGGAAACTACACATCTTACAAGTGTCCTAAAATGCTTAAAAATGCTGCCAAACCCTCTTTTTAAGCTTTAGTTCTTATGGACAAATCATGCAGTCCTCTTTATTTCTCCAGTTCTTGTCTGTCAGTTCAGCTATGATCATGAGGCACAATAAATTCCTTCTGCCTATTCACTTTATGTGACTTTTTTTACTTGGCAAACACTAGTCATGGCTTCTTGCTCATTCCTGTGGCAGACAAGTGTTGCTGGTGCTCTTGCAGTCAAGTGGTAAACAGATCCAGAAATGCCTAGTCCAGCAGCTCCATACAATCATTGTCAAAGGATTATTCCTTTTGATGCCAGCAGAAATTTAGCAGAATACAAATGAAAGATTTGCAGAATTTGGCCCAGTAGTTTTAACTGGCTAAAATCATGGTTGCTTTACCTCATCATTCCCATGGGAATTCTTTTCACTATTGCTCAAGTGGGTTACTGTAAAGCACTCCCATTCTTCAGAAGAGCTGATTCAGATCTGGTGTGGGGGGGGAGAAGGTGGTGTATGTGTTAGTTTGAGATTGTTTAGACCAATTAACCTTTAGCTCCTTTTCTCTGCCAAGTTCTCTCGTGAATTTAGTCAGCACAGTATGAATGACTGCCTATCTGCTTCTGCTCCTGGGTGGTACAGGCAACCACAGTCAAGCAAGATTCATATGTCCTCGAGCCAGAGCCATCCTTCCAAGTCTGCAAATACAAGCTGGTACAGTCAGAGAGGAGTCAGTGATCCTCCACATACAGCTAGGTAAGACAAGAAGGCAAAAGAACTGCCACGGATGAAATAATACAGCATGAAATTGCATTTTTATGTGAGCTGCTCCATCTCTTTCCTGGCCTCAGATCAAATCAGCTAGAATTACAGAGCTAACCGTAACCCAGTTATAAACCCATTCCAGACATGCCAAGGGATGTTTCTCCTTACTGCAGGCCACATTCTTTGGTATAAAACGAATGCCCTATTAACTTTCAACTTAGCTGATGGGCATACTCCTGCAGCTTAAACTCACTGAGTACAACCTTAACTGCTTCATCTCCTTCTGTTCTTCATTCTGAAAACACTTGTTGAGCAGATTTGAAATTACAAGGTTTCAAGAAGAAAGTGCAATGGCTGCCTGCAGGCATACTCCATCACTTGAATCAGCTAGGGAAGCTCAGCCTCACCAGACTGAAGAAGGGGTATGCACTTGGGAGGCACAGTGACTATCTACATCTCTTGTGCTTTCTCATGGATGCAGTGTTGCACAGTCCTTTCATCAGGGTCTCTACAAAACCATTATTATGCCACGGACAATTATCTGTTAACTTTACTTAGCTGAGTGAAAGCAAAATTCTCCCTACTTAGACAACCACAATGGTTCTTGTGTCATCAAAAGCATGTTTTACTTTTTGCTAACAATTCAGCAGGGGAGTTTTCCATTAAAACAACAGTAGATCCCGTATGTGATGCAATGAGGGAAACACAGCTTATATCTGAGTGTGTAGCATGCTGATAATGAATGATTTAGACTTTAAGACATCTTGGACTGCTGCTAGTGGTAAGAAAGTATTCTTCCTTTCAACGGAAACTATACAATCTACATCTGAAATCATGAAGAAATCTGCTTAGCAAGCTATGATACACAGGATTTGATTGCTGATGGACTGATAATAGGCTAAAAAACCTGTATAATTCCCATATCAGCGGAATGACGATACGTTTTGTTGATGAGTAGCAACAGGGAGTTGTGAAATGAAAACACCTGGCAGGTTGCTGAAGGAATTGGTTTCAGACAGCTGATGGACAGCTATCCCTGCCAGTAATTTGGGACATCACTGGAAGGTCTAGACCTAACTCAAAGCCAATAACACGACGTCCCTACACAATCACTCTGAACAAACTGAGACAGTGATTGCTCAGCTTTTTCTATACTTCATAAACCCCTCTGGGCACTTTCATGCTCACATTTCATGTAGCATGGATCTAGATTGTATAGTTTAATCTCCCTTCTTGCTTCCTTTGCTGGTACCTGTTAAACATTACTGTAAATCCTGAGAAGGAAGGTTAGTTTTGAAGGTGTTTAGGCTGGAACCACTCCATGGAGAGAGGACATCAGGTTCTAGGCCCCTCAGTCTAGATCATCTTAATACCACCATATAATAACATTGTTATAAAAACACCATTGTTATAAAAACAAATTACTTCTTATATGAGGAATAGTCTCTATGGTCTCCAGCTTGTGACTAACAGGAAAAGCAGCCAAGGGCTGTAACAGTAAAGATGCCAATAGTGTTTCTATAGCAATCTTCACATTCCTTATCCCTTTTACAGCTGAGAAGGTGGGATGGTGTATGCAAGGCTGGAAATTCAATCTCTGCTTGCTGTGTGAGCGCCATGCACTTTCTCAGTTCAGGTAACTGGAAACACAATGCTCTCTCCCTTCTAAGCCAGATGATGAGCATTAGAGAGAGGCCAACATAAATACGATGTTTTCTATTGAGCAGAGAGGTCATATTTTGAAATATTAATTTCAGTATTTGCCAGAGGCAGAAAAGCCTCTTCTCCATGTTTATTTATGTAATCAATGCTAAGATATTCTTGTTATTCTCTCATTTTAAATTCAAATCAGTCAGTGTTTTTCTTCATATTCTTATGTTATCCATTTTTTAGACCACTATAGTAAATCAAAGAATTTTGTTATAACAGTATTCCTTTGCTCTGAGCTCTGGTACAATAGTCCTCAATTATTGTTATTTTACACTTACCGTATCTTTTACCCAAAGTCTCCAAGCAAATGAAGTCTTACAAATGCTTATGAAGTAAACAGTGGCTTACTTCTTCCATACAAATGCACGAAGAATCAATGAGCACTGAGATTTAGGAGCTGTGTGAAACTGTTCTCTAGCAATACTCTTCAACAATTCATAGATGGAGAGAGAAATGCTAAGGGCCTGCTGCTGAGCTGGGGAACACTGGCAGAGCTGACTTTACGTCAGTCTAACAGAGATCAGCACACTGACTTGAAGCTGCACCATTCTAAAACTGTAATTACAGCTTGAGACATCTTTATTAATAAAGAAAATTGTGATCCCCTAAGATAAAAATTCAAGATAGAAATGTCACAGTTCCAAAGAGCTCTTTTTGGTTCATTGTCTGGTTCTTTCCTACTGGCCAAACAGGCTCTCAAAAGATTCCACAAGGACTCCAACAGGCTTCCACAATACTCCCTCAAGCTCAGACTGCCCCAGGAGTCTAACAGGGTTAAACTATGAGCTCAGTGGGACACATTGCAGCAAGGAGAGGGAAAGTGCTGACAACTGTGACTTAAATCTGGTTTCTCAGTGCTTCAGTTGCCCCTACCATGGGGCCAGTAGGGAAGGCAGTGACTCTTCAAAGCACCTATGTTTCTGACTCAGCAGGTCATGCATGGGTTGTGAGCGGTCTGGGCCCAGGACAGCCAATGCATTCTGCCATTCTTTTGAAGCAGTGCACTTTGAAAACCCACAGTTTCAAGTTACGAAAGCATTGGGGTCCCAGACATCAGGGAAGCAGGTATCACAGCACTGCTCGAAGCAAGTGCATGATGGATACACAGACATTGTTAAGAGCCAGAAAGCCCAAAGAACCCTTGCTCAAGGCAGCATAATCATGATTTACCAAATCCACTGTCTACACCTAAGGATAACAGCTATCTTGGCAGTAGCCTGGAGAATCCCTAGAACTGAGCTCCCAGAGAAGCTGGGATGTTTCAAATAAACAAACAAAATGTCTCAATTTATTTTCCTGAAAATAGAAAAAACTTTTTCAGTTGTACTGAAAGTTCTATCTTTTTTTAACCTGTTTCCAAGGAAAAACAAAACACTGTTTTTTCCTGAATTTCATAATTTCCCAAGGGTCAATAATCTTGATTTTCACTACCTCTAGCTATAAAAACTTGACATTTTTACTGCCTTTCCTACCTGAGAATGTCTTGTTGCATAATGAACATCTCTTAAGACTTAATGACAACTCCAGCAATTAGGTATTGATATAAATCTTACCTATTATCATGTAATGAATAAAATGACACAGAGGTTGAGTGGCACATTTCTTATTAAAATACTAATAAATGTTAGTCCTAAAACCGGAGCAAAAGTCTTTGTTCCTAGTCATTCCTGAGTCTTAGAAAATGCTCCAGTCTAACAGGCTCATCTTTGCTATTACTTTATATAACAATTCATTTAATTAAAAATATCCTAACTACCACACAATAATTTCAAGTAGTATAAATCATGAGTTGCTTACTGACTCTTTAGTGGATCTTCTACACATGTCAAGTCTCAGCCATCTCCAGTGATCTGCTGAGGAGAGGCCTCTAATCTGCCTGTAATGCAAGAACTTTCTTATTGCCAACCACCCATCCATCAGTTTTACGTATTTTTATGCAGTTTTGTATGTGCATCCACATCAGATAACAGATTTTCTAAATTGGAAAAAAAAAAAAAAGAAAAAACCAAAACCCAAACCAAAACCAAACAGATTCTAAACAAACGTGTAACATTAGGAAGAAAGCAGAAGGTTAATTTGACTGTATGAGACTGAGACTGTATGGAATTGATTCTGCATTGTTCTGAGCTTTGGTTCATTACACTCCTGAAAAGAGAATTAATGCGGCAGGTAGAACTGAGATTCCATGTAGTCAGTCATAAAAGTGTCCTGATTCAGTGGTGTCTAACACTCACTTTGAACTAGAACTGACTTGGAGGGGACACCATGGCTTTTAGCAAGGGAATTTTTTTCAAAGCTGTTGACTAGTGGTTTTTAACCCTGTATATCAAAGATAATTATTTGTTTTTCAGCTTCAAAATTCAAAAGGAAAAAAGCCACAAAGATGTGATAGTCTGTTTTCATTAGGTCAGTGTTGCACTCACTAAACATGCAGATCAGCTCCAGCTAGGGTGGCTAACCACTTCTTTTAATTTTGTTTCTAAGGTGGCAAGCCTAACGGAAATCCATGTCTTAAAGGAAGCTTTAAGAAGCTGTGATGCGTTACAGCAAGTCCTACGATGTTATTTACGTAGAAAGTCAAATAAATATTGCCAAGTATATAACAAAACTCCTCACACTACTGAAGTACCTCTTCTCTGTCTTCATATATATACCTTCAGAAACTGAACATCCTGACTCAGATGACAACCAAATCACAACTATACCCACTGGTAAATGGTGGCTACAAATAATTCTGAAAAACAATTTGAAATAAATTATGTATAAGACAGACACGTGCGCACTATCTAGACGGAAGCATAGATAATTTAAGAAGAGTTTTCAGAAATAACCAGCAGTATTTCAACCTCCTCCTCATTCTATATAAATAGCTACAGATACAATTAACACACATTCATATACAAAGGGTAAGATTCTTACCCCTCTGCACTGCCAGAAAGGGGAACAGCAGCCTCCTGGTAACTAAAGCAGCCCACACTACACACCTATACAATAGGTCTATCATTATATAAAGATTTAGCAAGCCAAGACTCCCACATTTCTGACATTCCAGCTTAACTTTCCACAAAGCAGCTGAATGGGCTGCTCAGCTGCACAGAGATTATCAGGCTTTTTATCCTCAACTTTTGCAGTGATTAGGCAAGGGTGTTTTCTCTTAACAATCTATTTCAGGCACACAAGACAGATATTTTAGACTTATTTAAAGCCCTGTCAGCAGATTCTTCATCCCAGGTTCTGAAATCTGAAGGTTAGTATCGCCAACCTTCCCAGATGCAGCAGATGTTCACTGAAAGCTTTTATAATCTTATGATGATAAAAGCCTATTGAAAATGCAGATATTTTCCCACTTTTAAAATACATTTTATAGCTCTTAATGGGATAAAAAGATAGCAGCAGGTGACAGTGGTGCCTTAGTACCCTTCTTTTGCAAAATTTATGGCTTATACTGGATACCAGCTTATCTCTTCAACCTCTTGAGAGGCAATCTCATTTTCTCTTTCAGGAGCTGAGCTTGTCCTCTGCTGGTGCTGAGATACTGCAAGTATGGCTACATCCCAGTATTACCTTTTCATTTGTCCTTACTTCTCTCCTGGCAACTGTCCCTTTCCTCAAGCAGAGCTAGCTAAGTGGCAAGCAGCTCTGAGGATGGATCTCCACACCTACACAAAACCCCACAGGAAACAAGCTGAGTTTTTTGCGAACACAAGGTGAGCCTTGTGTAGAACTACATGTAGATGATGTAGGAAGAGGGGACTTTAGCGATTACTTTCACCTTAGTTTTCCTACCACACCTTCTGCTTCAAGCTGGTGCTGCTGTCCCATTTATTTCTGCTGCTTTCCCTCTTTTTAGTTATTCCTATTTCATATAAACTCCCATCTTTCTTATTTTTAGATCCATCTCTTCCCACACTGTACTTTGCCCAAGGCAAGAGCAAACATATAAACAAATCTTACAGCCAAACCCTAAGCTCCTTTCTTAGTCTTCACTGCTCAGTCCTGCGCCAGACTCCCTGCGCTTCACAGTTCAGCCTGTCTTTCCTGTGTGAGGCACTATGGTGTTAGAGAACAGATAAACCAGAAGGAAGAAGAAGGAAGAAGTAGTATGGTGGGAGCTCAAGCCTTCTCACCAGCACTGCACAAAGCACAGGGCAGGAAGGGGTACCTAGCTCCTCTCATGCTTTCCAAACCACGATGTAGCTGATTTCATCCCATGGCCCGCTTGTCTCCCCCAGCCAATGTACCCTTGTACAGTGTGTCTTCCCCCTTGCCTTTGAGATCAGAACAGGCCTGTTGCACTTTTACATCTAAAGAACAGGCAGAGATCCTTCTGTGTTGCAGGAATGATTGTCTTAAAAGGCAAGGTTACATTAGGTAACATAACTCCTTGCAATGTAGCAAGGCCTCAGTGAGCTGGGAGGAGCATAGGAATGTACACGGACAGGAGCCATAGGTGTGAGCCAAAGATAAACACAGCCCTCTAATGAGTGTGGCCAAAAGCTCATCACCCCTGATGTTGGGCAGTATTGATCTCAGACTTCAGCCATGTGTAAATTGGTTTGTCTGTATAAAAGCAGTGAACCTTGCAGCAGCCCATGTCCTGTACCAGTGTTACTTATTAATGAAACTACATACTCATATGCAATACCCAGAAGAAAAGATGGCTGGGCAGGGTTAGTGGAAGGGCAGGCATGGAATGTGTCAGCTATGTGAAATGTGAACCTACCTGTGTCAGTGGAGCCAGAAGCAAGACTGAGCCAGGTGAGCAGATCCCTGAAGCAGACACTGGATTCAGTTTCACCAAATAAGCACTATGCTCAGTACTTACTTCGAGAAATCCTACAAAGGAAAGAAATAACAGATAAAAATTAGTAAAATACTTAAAATATTAAAATAAACATTAAGATTAGTAAAACATTCTCTGGATGTGAACAGCAGTCATTGCATTAATGAAACATATCCAACGAAACCATTCTGAGTTGGCCAGAGAAACTGGAAGGATCCCTTCTACAATTGTTAATGGGGTAAAAAGAGAAAAGAAAAATAAAGAAGAAAAGCCAAAAGCAGAAGCATGAGAAAACAGTAGAGCATGGCCTATTAATAGCCTTTTGTTCTGTTCTTCATGTTTGACTTGTTGAAAAACTGGCCTGAGGTTGAGGATACAACTGAAGACACAACAAAGATAAACAATTGCAAATTTAAATACATTTTCTCCTCTTCATGCTTGCCAAAACCTCTCAGTGGTTCATGGTAGCTTTACGTTTATGTGAGCTGATACTACAAAAAGCAGTGCTACCCCAAGGACTCCCAGAACAAACCTACTTCAACACACTGTCCTCCATCTCCCTGTCTTTTCTGAAGCTGTGCAAAAGTTAGGAATATACTTAAGGATATCTGAGCATGTCTGAGCCTCCAGAGATGCGGTCCTGGAACAGAGATCCCAGGAACAACTTTAAAGGCTCTGCATCTCAATCACCAGGGATGCTCCTCTGATTTCAAGAGAAGTATGGGCATGACTGAAGACTAGGAAATCACGATCTTCTCAGAAAAGAGACTTCTCTTTTTGGGTGAGGAAGGTTTTGATGCTTTAATACTGCTTGTAAGTAACAAATCAAAGCTTGGTTCCCAGAAGTCAGAAAGAATTTGGACCCGGGGAGCAGTATAAGGGGAACTAAATTTAGTCTTAAGCAATTTAGTTTAAGTATTGTGGACAACTGGGATACATGGACAATGATGCAAGTTAATGACACCATTTTTCAAACTGCCTTTTGCTTTGTAGCAGCTGCAGCACAATGCATGAGCAAGTATAATCCCTGGGACTTTTGGAGTTTTTTAAAAAAGGTTGTTTGGGGTTTGAGTTTTTTTCATTTATTTATTAAGATTTTTGAAGTTTCTTTTTAAAATCTCTACCCCCTGCTCAGATTAAAACTGAAGGGTTTGGAACACAAAACACTTCGGCAGAAATTTTTCCCCTTTGACATGAAACTGTTCAGACAAAGATTCAACCAACTCTGCCTGGCACCAGACAATGTTGCCACTTTCAGCCTGTTCAAGTCTATTGAGCCCAAGGCAGCAGCAACAGAATTTGCCTGTTCTGGTTTTGCTGTAATTCCACTAACTTTATACCATCTTAGACAGCTTTCATTTGTCTGGTTGGGAGTCCGGTTCCCAGGCCGGCAAAGCAGCGCAGGCCCATTTTCAGTAGGGATGTAAATTAACTTGCTGTGGTCAATCGCTGAGGCGAGCAGCTCGTCAGAGGCCGCCTTCAATACCTGAGCGGGGGAAGCTCAGCGTCCAGGAGCCTCAACTCAGAGCCGCAAGAGCCACCGGGGAGCCTCAAGCCCTCGACGGGACTTGCCCAGGAGCGCAGGCGAGCAGGGACTCACAGGGGGCGGAGCCAGGAGGAGCGGCGCCAGCCCTGACTGGGTAAAACCTGCCCCAGGGGGCGCGGTGAACAGGAGTGCTGCGGAGACAGTGGGTTGAGGCAGTTTGCGCGGGCAGGCGAGCGGGACGGTGAGCGCGCTCCTTGTGACCAGGGCCCGGTCTGGGAGCTCTGCTCTGGCTGCCCCGCTCTGGCTGCCCCGGCGGTGGCCGGAGTCGGCACCAGACAGAGCCGATGCGAGGGGAGGCTGCAGCGCAGAGCTCGGAGTGCAGAGCATGCCTGCCCTGGTCTCCTGAGGGGAGGGTGCGCAATGGGCAGGGCTGTGCTCGGTGCTCCCTGGTGGAGGCCCTCCTGCGGCAGGGGCTGAGCTGCGGGACGCTGTCAGTAGCTGAAAGGTGTCAGGGAA
>WYDI02037017.1:0-14076 GCA_009867235.2 Psittacus erithacus | reverse complement strand
ATGTTTTATTTCCTAACACATCTCCAATTTTTCTGGGAGAAGGACCAGTATATACTCTTGTTCTAAAATTCTCCCTCCAGTCAAGGTTTAGGACTTAGTCTGACAGCTGGAAAACTACCAAAGAAATTGTTTCTAACTCCATCTCATCTAGCAGGTGACAAAATTTATTAGTCCAACTGATTTGCAAAATAATTTTTATTTCTTTGTTAAGCAGCAGGGAAAAGATTGGAGGGGAGGGTAGGTTGCCTGGTGCCACCATTGTTGCTTTTCAGTCGCATGACCAGTTTTCTCACACTGGCAGAAAGCACAGATGTTACGTGGTCCCCTGGGGATATTCTGTCCATATAAGAGGCAAAATTTCAATGTATCTTGACTGTGTAGAAGAGCCTCTTTGTCTTTCCTGAGGGTGTGAATAAAGCTGAATATTTCTGGCAGATGAGAGTTGCAAAGGAAAAAATAATGAATAATGATATACTAAATAGTGCTAGACAAAATGAAACAGCCCTGTGTGATTCAGAAAAGGAATGCAGAGAGTTATTAATATTTTGTATTTTACTGAATGACAATTACAGATATGCAGTATTCTGCTGTAATGCAGGCAAGAAAGTATGAAGAGCTCAGGACTAGAAGGAATTATACATAACCGGATGCTATGTATAATAGCATAAATCTGTCTTTCCCTGCTTTGAGTACCCTGCCAGATCTCAGAAAATTAGATATCTGCCTAAGCCATTTAAAGGTTACATTTTAGTTTCACACCTACAGAGTTCTAATAAACTAGAAAGAACTCTGCCACTGCCATGTGAAAAGAAATATACATCAGATGATAGAAGTCCAAAGCATTCTAGCTGCAAACCGGAACAGAGCCCATACACTTGTCTGGAGCTCTGATAGTAACACTTTATTTATAACCAAAAACCAGTGATACTGACTCTTCATTTGGGTGGGAAACATAGGCAACAACAAAACAGAAAAAGGTAACTTATGTATTTTGCTCAAGGGAATAGGATAGGATTAGTGAGATGAATAGAGTGCAAAAGCCCTTTAGCAAAGTGTTGCATTCCTACATTCCTTTCTCCACATTCTAGGGTATTGCATCAAGATATAACCCATGTGATATTTCTGCAGAAACAGGCCTGAAGATCAGTCTAGCAAAAAATTAGCCCTCAAGTGTTGCATACCATTCTCAGCATTTCTGAACAGCAACAACACTGTATATCAGTTATAGGGCTCCTATGTCAGATGTGGATCTATATAAATGTTTTATCAAATAATACAATATTAATCGAATACACAATTTCACTAATAAGTTATTGCCAGAGATGCTACAGAATGCTGTTCACATGACCTACATTACAGAGTTTATTCCACTTTATGAATATTTACTTATAAAATAATCTGTAATGTACTAAAATAATCAATTATGTATATGAATATCACTGATAGTAACATATAAATTATTAGGAAAAGTAATTTTATTATATTTTATAAGTTATTTACAAATATTCCCTTTATTTAATTTTTTAATAGATTTTCAATATTTGCACTGAGAATATGTGTCTGCATTTTAATTCAGACTACATATGTTAATTTAGACTAGGCAAGCAACACAGTTCCTAATTTTCTAATTTATAGGCTTCTAATGCTTGCCTTTAGCTTATGTCACCTGTTTTTACCAACTTCAGTATCTTATGGTATCCTTTCAACTGCAAGTGGATTCCAAGTTTAGCTCAGGTAGAAAAAAAAATGGAAATAGTCAGTTTTATTTTCCCCCAAGATCAGTATATCTTTAGTCTACCCTGTGGGCAGCATATAGTGGTCTTGGCATTCTGACATACTTTGACTTTAAATGTTACATACCACTGTGTTCACAAGACATAAATACATATTTCCACTACGTCAGGTAGATGGATGAAAAGAATGAAGCTTTCTTGCATTTGCAGGCTTATGCTACTCAAGAGCTTACATCATTCTGCTACTTACAGCCTCCTGGTTTAGGAAGGCATTACATGAAGCATTCAACTGTAGTTCCACATCTGTAATATCAATGATAGGATTTTACTCTTTCTCAAAGTTTGGCATAGACTAGAACTTCAGATATCATTTGTAGTTGTAATGAATTAAAGCAAGATGTATATTTCTTTCTGCCAGGGCTTAAGTAGCAGTTTTCATCCCTTTTCTTGATGAGCAGTCTTTGTAAAGTGCTAATTGCTCAACGTACCACACTGCGCTTCCTGAAACAGGAATGTGTGCTCTGCTATGGATACTTTACTGAACATTAAGACATGATTTAGTTAAAGACATTTTTCCCTGCAGAGGCTTATATTTTGTATATAATTCCTGAGTCTTACAAGACTTCATAAATGTCTCACAGAAAAATAAAAAAGGCTGGTTTCAATGACTGGAGTAAGACTTAGTTTTCACCTCGAAAATCTAAGCAGCTTATGAAGGATACTTTGTTTAACATGGCCCTTACGATGAAAAATAACCCAGCTGCTAAAGTGACCTTCATATTCTTCTGAAGTGCATCACTACCTGGTGTGATAACTCTGAAGTGGGAAAAGCAGACCCATTCAGATGGGTCTTCACTAGGCTTGTGTAATAGCATCTAAGGGTCCATCCACACAATCATTGGAGTTTCAGCGTTAGAAATTTACCTTCATTTCGCCTTCTGTGTGTATGAAATTCATCCTTTTCTAGCTGTTCCAAGCACAGACTTCTTCATGCTAGGTATCTGTACAGATAGGAATTTCACTTACGATTTCTGCTGTTATGGCTCAGAGAAGAATTTCCCTCTAATAGTGGCTGCTGACAGACAATTAAAGACCTCTACTATAAACCATTAGAACAGAACAACTATGTAGCATAGTTCTAGTGTGCTGATAATTAATAATGTGACATTAAACAAGGAAAATATTATTTTAAAATACAATTTAACAAGTAAATGCCAGCAAGTGCCTAAGTAAGGATTTTTCTACAGGCTTTCTAACATCTTAAAGGAAGACTCATGAGCAAGTAATATCCTTTCCAGATTCTTTAGGGAGGTATAACCATGAAGGCATTGCTATGGTCTATTGCACCACCCCTCAAATACTTCTCTAATAGGGATATAAAGAAGGGGGAAAAAAAAAAAAAAAGCTACAAAATTCTTCGTTAAATAACATTAATTTGCAATAGCAAATTTCAGCAAAGCATAGGAATTGAGAGTTGGGCATGCTAACATATCTCATGGATGTGTTAGAATATATTCCTAGCTGGATCTGAACTGACTTTTTTTTGCAGACATACTTTAATGTTTTAGGCAATAGGCTTCATTAGGGAAGAGAGAGAAATTTCTTTGCCACTGACTTTTACAGGCATCTCAATCTGGAATGCTTGCTAGACTTCCTTTTGAGCCCGAACACTGCTGGCTTTCAGGACAGGTAGTCTTCCTACTCTTTTTTTTCATGTCAGAATAATTTCTGCTTCCATCTATCTCTTAGTTCCCTTGCCAGTTATGGTTTAGTGTGGTTAGCCTTCCTGGTTTTCTCAGATGTCAAATGGAACCACAGAGTTGAGAGAGTTTCAGAAGTCCATTGCAGTAATAGCACAAGATTAGCCGGAACACAAAACAAACCTAAACACAGGAACAGTAATATTGCACAACTTCAAAAGTATGTGGACAAAGTGCATTCTTTGAAGTGAAAATAATTTGTACCCTCCAAGGGGTATATGTATTCATTCCAGAGTCACTGCAGTTGAGTCTTTCTGACTTCAGAGTTCCCTAAGCAAAGGGAACAGCCTGAAAATAAAACAGCAGTGAGAGAATTTTCACTCTCCAAAAAAACTGTTTCCTTAATTGAGGGATATGAATTTGGACACATTATTTAAAACTCTACAGCACAGGTACAGTATATTAGAAACAGTATTTGCAGCTAGTCTTAGGTATGCAAAGTTAAAAAACCTGATGGAAGCCCCAAAGCACAGTGCAACTCCAAATTGTAGCGTATCTAAAATAATCTAATTTAGAGCTTTTTGGAGAAGAGAAGATTAATGATAAAATGTGTTAATAAATAAATTCCAAACCAATATTTTCCAATTCAAAAGAAATTAAAACAAATCTTTAGATTTACATTGAATCAATGTAGATGGGATTACTTTAGTTTTCTATTCAAAGTTTAATTGGTTTGGGTTTTCTTCGTAACATTTCTACAGTACTTTGCCTATTCTAAGAATTACTCACTTTTAAGATATCATGAGAGACACAGCATGGCCAAAGAAGCCAGCAAAACAGGGAGGGTATACTATAAGTGAACTATGACTTACACCTGGCATTGTAGCAGTTTAGTACTTCCCATTTGAAAGATTAAGCTATCGCAAAAAACTTTATGCTTCTTACTTTCATTTGGTTCTTTTTCCAAGAAAAAGTCAAAATTTCTCCCCAGATAACTTTAAAAAAAAATCTATATTGGTCAAAACTCTCACAGGAAAGCGTTTCTGTAACAGTTTTTCAATCAGTCGTTAGTGCAATTTGGAATCTCAAAATTGAGATACAACGCAATTGTGAAATTGATTTCAAAAATGCACAGCATGGGTTCAAGAGGAACTCATTCAAGATCTGTGTTAGTGAAGAAAGATAAAGCTCATCTTTTGGATACTGAAATTAATTTCAAAAGACCTCAAACTGAATTAAATTTTCTGTCTCATAGATAGAAGTAGAGTTCATTTGATGTCTCTTTGCTGAGGGGCACAAAGCTTGATTTGCTTCTGAGTTAAAAGAGCAGCACTATGGTTTCCTTATGCCCAAATTTATAGGGATGTATGGAATGTCCTGTAAACATAAGCAAAGTGATCAGTGTAAGCACATAGAGCTGTATGCTGGGATACAGATACTTTGCTGATCAACAAGACACAATGATATTAAGGGTGAGATAGTCATGATGCTCGCTTAGGAAGTGTGCGTCACAGGGCTGTGGTGCTGCAACAAAAAGAGGGCTGCAGCTACCTTTTGCTGCCTTTCTCAGAATCAATGTCTGATGCAAGCAGAAGTGAAATATGAGGAGACAAGTCCTAATAAGAAGATTTTGAAAAGTAGAAAAAAGCCAAGGCAGGAGTTCAGATTTGATGTCAAATTGCATGTTTGCACAAATGGATTTTTTTCCTAAATGTATTTTTCAAGTTTTAGTTATTTCTTTAACACACAAGAGGCTTAGTAAATATGTGAGTTCTACTGTCATTTCAGGTCTTCACAAAGAAAAAGATTTTAACTGTAATGTCTAAGCAGTATAAAGATAAACAAAGTAATATACAAATTACACATTACTGACAATATTCAGCATGCCACTTAAGTCAGTGGGACTTCTCACAAGCTAAAAATTATCATCTACTTAATTGTCTAGTTGAATCCTAGCCAATGTGCTTCATTATACTCTTTATAGGTTTTACCGTTTTGACCTTTACTACACAGTAAATTTTGCCCTTCTTGTGGTATTTATAACATGTTCTATGCCATACTTGCAAAGGAGATTACCACAGATTTATCCACTGCAACTAGAAAAAGATGAGATTTCAGTGGACTGTAGTGATTGCACTCCACATAAAAGTGCATATTGTGTATATTAAATAAATAGACTTTTAACATTTGTGATACGTCAGAAATTACATAAATAGAATTATATTTACACATTTTAATTTCCTGAAGTAAAGGTGACTCAATCAGCACATAAAATTTGTAAGAATCATAAGTATTTCTCAAAAAATAATGTCATCTTGGACATTTAAGAAAATAAAAATGAATGTTTAGGTCTGATCATTCATTTTCCCATCTAGCAAACTTTAACATTACAATGAAGCTACAGTTTTGAATGTAATTTTCTCCATTCATGTTTCTCATTCTTATTTTACTATTCTTAATTTTTTTCAACTACTCAGTCCTGCATATCATGAATGAATTATTCAAGAAGCCATATAGGGCATTTAACTATTGTCTTTAGGACCAGTTTCCCTAAGATGAATCTGTAACCTGTAAAAGAAGATAACTCATAAGACTTGAAGTTGCAAAATTCCTATAAAGTTACAGCTTTGGAAGAAAATAGTCAATATAAAAATTCAAACTGAACAATTCTGCTGTATACAGTAGTTTTACATTAAAAGGTGTCAGACTATTTTGACCATTGATGATCAGAGGACTGGAGCACCTCTCCTATGAAGATAGGATGAGAGAGTTGGGGTTGTTCAGCCTGGAGAAGCGGAGGCTCCAAGGAGACCTGATAGCAGCTTTCCATTACCTAAATGGGGATACAAAAAAGCTGAAGAGAGTTTTTTTACAAGGGCATGTAGTGATCTGACAAGGGGTAATGCCTTTAAACTTAAAGAGGCTAGATTAGACATTAGGAAGAGAGGGTTTGGGACACTGGAACAGGTTGCCCAGAGAAGTCATGAATGCCCGCTCCCTGGAAGTGTTCAAGGCTAGGTTGGATGGGGCTTTGAGCAACCTGGTCTAGTGGAAGGTGTTCCTACCCATGGGAAGGGGTTTGAAACTAGATGGTTTTTCAGATCCCTTACAACCCAACCCATTCTATGATTCTATGATACTAGTAAGATATATGTTACTCAGTTGCTGAGGGTCATCAGTTTAGCAAGTTGAAATATAATCAATGCCTCAAGTTATTAAACTTCAAAATCAAGAAAGACTGAATTCAGCAAATAGACTATATGAGCAAAATGTTTTTTGACTTCTATTTGACAGGGTTCTGCTAAAGGATATTTTCAAGACTGGATACATGATGACTTAGCATCAGCCCTTTTTATTCTTGATTATTAACCAGGATTTCATTGCAATTCAGCCCATACAAATGAGCAAAATTATAAGACGACTTTATTTCCCATATAGATAACTAAATAAATTATGAAAGTTGTCTTAAGAATCGGCACATAGAAGACACATTTTGACAGAGTGGACTGTGGATGTGAACACTATATTTTTTTTTTATTATAAATTCCATTTTGCACCATGCCTGAAGCAGGTTATATCTCAAACATGCTACTGTAATGCCTTAGAAACAGATGCCCAAGGAAGGCTGATGGGCTATTATAGAAAATTGAAAGCCAAGATGGCAAATAAAAGGCCTTAAACTCAGAGCCCCATTCACTAGGTTTTTTTACAAAAATGTTCACAGGTGGGGTGAATGTGCCAGAGCCTCCCAGAGGAGCCTGTGAGCCAGAGCAGTCTTTCTTTAGACAGCAACCAAATTTTCGTCTCCCAGAAAACATATTTTGGGAACAATTTTATCCATTTACAAAGCACTTGTTTTTGAAGAGATTTTGTGTTAAAAATTCCTCTACTACGTCTGTGTTTCTTCTTTTCCTGTGTTGTCCCCAAGGAGTAAACCAGAAGCCAAGAATGTGTCTGTATACTGCACAGTAATGTTTGCCAAGAGATGCTAAGGGATCTACAGCCTAATAGGAGCTCTGAGGAAGTATGCGTAAGTGATAGAAAGGAAAATCAGCTAGCAGACCATCCCATGTAGGAGAGCCTGAGTCACTAGCTGTAGGGTCTGTAGTGACAGGACTTTGGACTCACCCATTTTGCTGAAGTGGATTGAGCTTGGATGTGTCTCTGAACTAGATGCCACACAGAAGCAGTTGATAAGACAAGCACAATTTTATTTAGCTATTTAGTCAACAGTTGTGTTCAACTTGAAGAAACAAGCTGGCAAAATAAAATCATGGTAAGGCAGCTGAAGCACTATGTGAAGACTACCAAAAATCCATCCCTCTAGGAAGGATACATTTCCAATCCTCTTCCACTTAGTGTTAGCACATGAAAACTTAATTTTGGGGTCTGTCAACGGTCTCTCTCATTCATATTATTCAGCATTGACCCTTTTTTTTCTTTTTTTTGGTAGAATTTTCACTTCATCCTAACAAAAAGCAATGTTTTGCTATTAAACTCTTTAGATTTAGATATTCAGCTTAGAAAGTCCATGGAATTAAACTTTTTCCAGGAAAAAAAAAAAAAAACAAACAAAAAACCAACTCCCTAAAGATGTTCTTGGTTGCACTTAGACTATTTTGCCTGAAGCTAATGAGGCAAGTATTTTCCATGCCATCCATTATAAAAAGGAGGGTCACAGTGCACACATGCATACATCCACACAGACAGGAAGTCACATGAAGTATTAAGTAAGCATTCAGTTCTCAGCCATGCCCTAGGGCAAGAGTCCAGCAACTTGTGGGAGGGCACCATGCCAGCCTAACAGATGGACATACATATGGGCAGTCAGGACATCATGTGAAGCCATCAAGTATGGGTACTAAGGGCATGATTCCAACCTAAGAACATGAGCTTTCTGTGAAGGTTAAGGGGATGTCAAGCTGGATTTACTTTCAAAAATAAAGAATAAATTCCACTGCCATGTCCGGTAACAATTATGCTCTTATTTAACCCGGTGAAGTTGTTGGTAGCAAAAAAGAGCAGAAAATATGTTTTAACTCACAAAAGAGATTTCATTCTGACAAATAAATGTGTTATTTGGGGGGAGATGTAGTTAATGATTTCACATTGGCAGTGCTTTCACCCTGCGTCACCATCTGGCCTGTGCCCTTCCCCTAATGGAGACAGGAAACAACTATTTGAGCAGCAAATGCAGCCCAGACAGCCAAATGCATCC
Source organism: Psittacus erithacus (assembly GCA_009867235.2). Classification (NCBI taxonomy): domain Eukaryota; kingdom Metazoa; phylum Chordata; class Aves; order Psittaciformes; family Psittacidae; genus Psittacus; species Psittacus erithacus. The sequence goes on along the minus strand of WYDI02037017.1, from coordinate 5,425 downwards.
TCCAGCAATCATTACTGGGAGGGTCAGAGTTGGGAACTGCTGCCCTTTCCTGATGAGAAGAGAATGAGAAGAACAGAGGCACAACAACTCTACACACATTGCCCTGGAGAGTACTGAGATAGCATTGCTGATGCATCTGAGTGAAAAACAGGCATGTGCATCCCACAGCCATCTGATGCTATGTCCATCAGAGAAAGAGGTTAGGAGTCACACCTTGTGAATTTAATTCACTGCTACGGCACCATGACCCAAAGATTGGCCAAAGCGTACTGCCACATGTGATCCCACTTCTCACTAAGGTTAGAACATCGAAATTTGACTAGATCGTGAAAGAGCTGTTTGAAATTTTACCTACTGACTAAGCATAGCACATGAAATTTTATTCACAAATACAGGAAGGAGGCAGCATCTCGGCTTATGGAGCACTGTGTATTCACAGCAAAGTTGGGCCAGGAAGCACTGAATTCCTCTTTCAATTGAATTCCTCTTTCAATTGAAATGAGATATACAGAAGAAACATTAGAACTTTATGAAGATTAATCATACATAGGTTTTGTTGATTAAAAAGACTTCTCTGTTTCTTCTAGTCTTGATCTGAAAACATAAAGAAACTGAGAACTGCTGCTTCCTCTGATGGTTCATTCCAGAGGATACAGCTTGAATTATCTGCTTTCAGCTTCCAGACATTCACGTTTTTTCTACTAGGCTCAACGGCTCCATAGTATTCAGCGCTTTCCATGAAGTTACTGATTGCCATGCAAGTCACTTCTCAAACTACTTTTCACTAAATAACAAAGATTGACATCTTTCAGATTCACACCAAAGGAATTTTATGAAGAATGCTATCCCTTGGCTCTTTTTTATGCCCTCTCCAAATGCCAGAAAATGCATGCAGTAATCCAAAGGTTGACTTCTTATTCTACCTATTTATGCCGGCTTTGCTTGCCATTCTTACATATTACACTATTATTTCTTTTGTGATAATGATTTTGTGAGATAGACAGTATTCCAGGATATAGCTACCATTTTTTTTAGTTTCAGCCTATGTGCCCTGGTTCTATAACTGTTTGATAAAATTTATCATTTCAGAATGCATTTTTTTTTTTAGCATTTAATATCCCACTTACAGAAGAATCCAAATTCTTCTATTTTGACTCATTTCCATGTCATTAGCCATCCACAAGTTTTTGAAGCATCCATACATAGAAGTTATTTTATATTTTCTCCAGACCTTTTCAAAACAAATTAATGCTATTCTGGTCATTTCTGTGGACTTTCACTAGCAACTGGCATTGAATTATGATCCTCCATTAATGACATTTTGGAAGCTCTTGGTTTGTAAACAGTATAATGAGCTTTTCACAAATACAGTGCTATTACTTTATTAGAATATTGTATAACAATCAGTAGAATACCCTGCAAAAGCATGTGCCTATAATGGCTACTTGGTTGGGTTTTATACAAAGAATATAATAATCAAATCCGATTTCTTTTCCATTAATAGTGTCTACTGAGTGACATAAATTATATTCCTGTCAGGTATTCTTTGTTGAATTAATCTAACATCATAAGTGTCATTCTTTTGCTTAGAACTGATATCAGACTCACTGCCAGACAGTCATTTCAACCACTGTTATCCCTTTCATGAATGCTTGCACAATATTAACATTGTTCCAACCTTCTGGGACTTTGCCCAGCAAGATTTGTTCAGAGGTTACATCAGAGCTAGACTGCTAAGTTGTAGGCTGAGGCCTTTGATTAGAGTTTTGCTAAGTCTGCTGATGTTTTAGATCTAGCAAAGACTTACCACATTTCAGAAATATTTCTTAAAGGACCTATCTGGTTGTTGCATAATCATTATCACATACTTTTTAACAGTTTTACTAGAACTTTTGTTATTGGGATTTTTATGGACTTTTACTATCATTGGTATTATTTTTTGCTTAATATAGTTACATATCTACTTACTGCCCTTGGTCTTGCCTTGGTGTTGTCACATTCTGTTAACTTCCTGTATTTCATATCTCTCAGTTTCCACAGATGTGTATTTACTTTCTCCTTTCTCCATTCACTATGCGCTTGTTAATTCCTATTTGTTACCTTTACTTTTGCATTCAGTGCAGATGGACTTGCAGCTAAGATTTCCATAATCTCTGAATCATTACTTTTTTTATTAGCCAACATTTCAAGAATTCAGATTTTTCATTCATATATTTGTCTGATTTCTCTCCCAATTATTTCCACTTCCATTTTTCTCAACCATAGAAAATTATCCATTTAGAAGAATCATGATTTTACTGCTGGGGAATGTGCTTTGCTTTTCTACACTGACTGCAATTAGGTCACAGATATCACCTCTAGGGCAGTCATGAAAATCTCTCCTAGGGCAGTCATGAACTTCTAGTCCAGGAAGTTATTCATATTTATCAATGCTAATGATACCTTAAATTAAAAATACATCATGTTGGGCACAGAAACTTTCCATTAGAAAACTTTTTTTTTTTTTAAATACAAAACTTTCATCTTTTACTAGTGAATTTGACAAAACTCCATCACATAGATCTCCCACCACATTTGTTAATATGCATTCAAAATCCCACGATTTTGTGTTATCAAGATCTCCAGAATACCATGTCTCTTTTAGCTACTTTGTTTGTCCTGGGAGGTTTCATCTACTTGTTTTATGATCCCAGTAGCTTGACTAGTCCTATCAGCTTTCAGGATTGGCTTTCTGACTGGTGAGGGTTTCAGATCACCATTTTTGTTAGCAAGACCTCGCAACAGCTATTGCATACAACAAGAATCCCTCATTTTCTCTATTCTCTCCCTTCACATACACTTTGCTAGGTTACAGTTGAGTACTGTAATGCACACGTTATGACTTTACATCTCACATCATATATGATTACTTAATTATTTTTTTTTTACAAGCTTGGTTTTTTGTGTATTTCTAACTGCTCAAGAGCAATTCTTTTACAAACCATTAGGAAGAGTATGTTTCTATGAGTTTCAAGGGTGTGATTTCCATGAGAAAAGAATCGATATTTAGAAAATGGTACTCTTTCCACTTGGCCAATGGAGCAGGATGTACATTGCATCTGTGAAAGTTTGCAGCAATGACAGCATTTCTCTTTTGCTTCAGGGGACTTCCTGTTGATCCGTTTTTCTATATCACCCTTCATATTGTATGGCCATTTAATACCTTCTTCTTTTTGATATTTATTAAAAACTGTATCACCAAAAGAACTTACTCTCCTAAAAATGACGCAGTTTGAGTGAGAACAGAATCTGGATCATTCTTTCCCTTCATAGTATATACTGGACTAATACCTTGGATAAATGAAACAAATTACTGAAATGGAGTTCTGGCTTGTTTTTGGTTTTTTTCCCCTTCCATTCTGCTTTGTAAAGTTATTCAGTTAGTTCTTACAATAGTTTATGTAGTTTAGTTTGGAGAAATAATTGAGGTTACTTTCTCAAAACCATCTTAATCTGCACTTTTTTCTGCAAGATGGACAATCTTCAACAAACCTGAGATCCCTCTTCTCATGAGCATAATAAGACACTTCTCAGTTGAATGCCCAGAGGTGCATAGCTTCTAATGAGGGTTTAGAAAAGAATAGCCCTGGGGGAGGAAAGGGGAAAGGGGGAAGAAATAAAAAAGTCAGAGAAAGAAAGAGGAAAATTAAGGAAAAAAGGCACCTTCAATTTTAGCACATACAGTTAAATACATGCTAACTCTTAGCCAGCTAGCTGAAATATAAGTAAGTAGAACCATTACTTGTCAGCTAGTTGTTTTTTGTAAAGATTTATCTTTAAGGTATAATTAACTTTAAAATCATCACATACTTTTTGTAAACAGACACCAAATCTCTGTACTTTATTTTTCTGTTAAAAAAATGTGCAAGAATGTTTCTTACCATTGTTTCTCACCTTGAGCTACACATCTGTTATTTGTTGAGTGCTACACTATAAATAAGCTTAATGAAAATGTGAATGAAAAAAGTCAAAGCATTTTCACAATGAAATCCAGTTATTTTCAAAACTGTTCTAATTACATGTAATTCCACTGAATTAATGTAATCCCTACTGCTGTGACCTTTCCTAATTAAAAATTCTCTTTTGACACAGACTGAAAAATAAATTAAAATTACTTAAACTAATATGTAAAGGTCTGTTGATACAACTGAAAACATTATAACAAACTCATTTTCACAGTGCTTCATTATTATTACTTGGGCTAAGTTATTTCATTTGTTTTGACCTACCTCTTCAACTTCAGAGAAGCACCTGATATTTCATAACTGATCTTTGTCAGGTGGTACTGATCATTGTCCAATGACATTGAACAGTGACATTGGACATCAGTAATTTTTTATTGTCTACTGTCACATATTGAGATGTTCCATGGTTTGTGGCATTACATTCTGATTTCTCCTTTGTTAACAGACATAAAACTAGTCAAATATATCTGCATTTTAGTACTTAACAAAAAGCTTTTATTTTAATATGTCCTTAGCTCATGTATATCATGCAACCGAACAAAAAATCGATTTTCTGTTCACTGCTAATCATGAAAATTATTTTTATATGTATTTTCAGTGAAATGAGCATTTCAAAATATTTTGACTCACAGGATCACAGGAATAAATTGTGCAATGTAGAAAAATCACTTTTTCTAGAGACTCTTGATCCTAGTTTCACAACTGGATTAGTAGACAAGTCACACACCCTTTAAATGTCTGGTATCCACACAGAACATTGTACAAATCTCTTTATCTTTTACCTATGTATTCTGAGTTGTGTCTTTATGTCACCATTTTCCAATTCCATCTGACTGAATATGAGCTACCTTGTGTGGCAAGAATGGGGAATTCACAAGCTTCCCATTAAACACACTGAACGTGTACCAGGATGACTGTCTCTTTTAAAAGATTCATTGCAGAGAACTACTAAAAATAGATGGCAGATTGAAATGTATTATATCCCTTTTCAATCGAATATCTATCTTTAAGGGGGATGGGTAGAGACAATGTATTTGGCTGATATTTATAAGGGAGCTTACAGTGATTAATGGGACCTGTTCCCTTTGACATTTCACTCCACCCTCCACTTCAAATAGATATTCATTATGTCACTAAAATTGTTGCTGATACTAAGATTTGATTCATAAGACTGATGTAAGTGTTGTAAAGTACTAACTTACAATATTTAGAGATGAGGAAAAGAACTCTATTATGAAGCCAACCTGTCCATGTGTGCAGCTACATAACAAATGGTGGACGGGAAGGAAAGAAACATCCAAGAGTAATTCTTTCCTTTAGAGCCAAAGTTTTGGCAAAATTTGAATAGAATCATAGAATAGTTAGGGTTGGAAAGGACCTTAAGATCATCTAGTCCCAACCCCCCTGCCATGGGCAGGGAC
>WYDI02037015.1:0-21437 GCA_009867235.2 Psittacus erithacus | reverse complement strand
CATGCTTTTCTAATTTACAACTAAGCTTAAACCACGACATCTATGTATGATAAAATGACTGGAGAAAGGTAGGGGAGGGCAGTGGTTGTCATTTTCCTCACCACTGAGAAGACTTTTGACGCTATATCCCAGAATACACTTGTATCCAAGTTAGGTCATTACAGTCTGGATGGATGGACAACTAGATAGGTTGGGCTGCCATTCAGATGGGTCTAGACAACCTGGAGGAATGGGCCAACAGCAACTTTACAAAATTCAGCAAGGACCAATGCCAAGACCTGTCTCTGGAAAGAAAGAAGCCCTTGCAGTGACAGGCTGGGAGTGCCTGGTTGGGGAGCAGCTCTGCAGGAAAGACCAGGTCACTCAGGTCACTGCTATGTAGCAGCTGGCAGCGCTGAGGGCCAATAGCATCCTGGGCTACATCAGCAGGAGCACAGACTACTGATGGACAAAGAAGAATACCAACCTCCACTCACACAGGTCACATCTAGGCTACTGCAGGCCTGTTTGGGGCTCCCCAGTATAGGAAAACCAAACCAAACCAAATCGTAAACTGCAGCAAGTTCAGTAGAGACCAATTAGATGGTTATGGATGGATCTCTTGCCCTTTGATGAGTGCCTGAAGGACTTGGGCTTGATCAACCTGGGGAAGACATAACTTATCTAACAGCATGTTCTGCTGCCTACAAGGAGGACATCAGAGGGACAAAGTCAGGATTTTCACAGTGATGCATGATGGAGTAGGAGTATTAAAGACTACATGCATAAGTTGAAAGAAGAGAGGTTCAGACAGCGTAAGAAATTTCTTTTCTCTGTGAGGCTAGCCAAGCAGTGAAGAAGCTTGCCCAGTTAGGTTGTTCAGTCTCTATTCGCAACGTTTACAAGACCTAAAAGCATTAAGCCTGGTCTGAGCACAGAACTGGTTTTACTGTGTGCAGAACATTGGAATAGATGACCTCCAAAGGTCCCTTCCAACATGAATTATCCTATGATTTTATATTTACATGAAAAAGCAATATATATATTTCTGGCAAAGTCATCACTTCAGAGCTGAATTTCTTGAAAGTCAAAAGACAGATATTTCTAGTTAGCTCTATTTAAAATTAGAAGTACCCCTTGCCTGAAGATTTCCAGAAGAATGGAAATTATTATTTGTCAAGTGCCAGCTATGTCACCTTTTTCAGACACTTATTTTTCTACTAGGTGTGTTTCAGTGTTTTTCACAGGAGATGTCAAAATACAGATTGCAGATCTATGGAAGTCCTCCATGCAACAAATATTAATGATCATCTGAATGAACAAGGTAGTGAAATTTTAGCCTATGTTTTTTTTGTCATCTTCTCACTCTGCAAAATACATATTAAAACCTTGACATGGACAAAAACTGTTAGCAGCATACCTCATACTTCTGAAAGATGAGGGCATGGGGTGCACTGTAAGTAAATGGCATGGAGGAGATGCCTGGTCTTCAAAGGTTCCTGGATTGCATAGGATGGGAGTGGATGAAGCTGAAACCCCAAAGACTAGCGTCATCATAGCTTAAAGGCCCTTAATTTCTCACAGTGGAGGGTTTAGATTTTACAGATGTCGCATCTCATCCCAGGCCTCATGCTGCTCATGAGGGACACAGGAGACCCTCTTGAACTGCTTGAGAGTTACTGGTTTGGCGCTGCTGTCTTTGATAAAAGGAATTTTAAGATCTGAGTTATTATTTTATTACTATGAAGTTAAACTCTGTGAAGGGGGTTTGAATGAGAAATGCCAATTCTGTACAGAGAAGGGCAGGAACTTTATCTGCTTGGGGGAGGAGGGTTCACACAGGTTGGGTTTTGCATGCTGTAAGCTGGAAGGTGTTGCAAAAGAATGCTTTTTCAATGACTCCTTTTTTTAATCCTGGTAGTCATCACTACCTTACTGTGTCTTCGTCCCTTTTTTCCCTCTCAAACAAGAAAAAAACTTAACAATAAATAAATTAACTAAACCTAACGACCAACAAACCAAACAAATAATGAAAAAAAACTTCACAAAATCAAACCAAATAAATATCCCCATCCACTATGATAAATGCTGAGCAAATGGTAAACCTATTAAGTGTTTAAGTCATTTCCCTTTAATCTGACAGCTCCCTATTTTGTTTTACTTTTTCATTAATAGTAAACTACTGCTGCAGTTTGATTTCCAGGAAGAAAACAGGACTCAAAGTTTGAAAATGCTTTCAGCTTCAGACAATGCCAGAGGAGAGTTCTTGCTTTCCAGAAAACTTGTTCTGAACAAAAGAAACATATATTGATTACAATACGCTACTTTCTATGTCACCATGTTTTAGTCTCTCCATTCCTTCGTGACATTTAATATAGTGAAAATATGTATACCTCTACTTAAAAACACTTCTACATGTCTTATGCATTTGAAAAGAGTGGAAAATGAGTGTTTGTATGACAACTTCCAAATTACTGCATGTGGTTATGGACTAAGGGAATTTTCTTCAAAAATGCAGCAGGCTGTCAGAAGGAAGGCCAAAAATGGCTTTCATGGTGCCTTTGTACCATTTGAATTCTGGGTTTTGAAAAGCTCTCACCAGGGTCAGGTTGACCTCTTGTCCATATTACTGCTGGGGAAGATGAGAAATACTGGTGCACACTCCACTTGCAAAGATGGAGCTCTGCCTGGGGAAGAGAAGACTCCAGGAAGACCTTATTGTTCTTAAAAGGGGCATGTAAGAAAGATGAAGAGAGACTTTTTAGCAGGGTCTGTTGCAATAGGACAAAGGGTAATGGCTTTAAACTAAAAGAGGAGATTCAGCCTGGATGTGAGGAAAAGATTTTTTATAGTGAGGATGGTAAGATACCGGCACAGATTGCCCAGAGAGATGGTAAATGTGCTATCCCTGGAGACATTCAGGGCCAGGCTGGATGTGGTTCTGGGCAGCCAAATCTAGTTGAAGATGTCCCTGCTCATTGTAGAGGTTTGGACCTTTAGATGACCTTTAAATGTCCCTTCCAACCCAAACTATTCTATGATTCTAAATAGAGAATACTGGGACTATACACCTAGAGAAAGGAGTGCTCTGCATACAAGAAATGGAATCATAGAAGCATAGAATGGTTTGGGTTGGAAGGGTCCTTATAGATCGTTTAGTTCTAACCCCCCTGTCACGGTCATGGGTACCATCCACTATACCAGTTGCTCAAAGCCCCATGGTGCAAAGATCTACTTGGACACAGAAGACTGCTTTCCTTGTTAAATGGATATGAAGACACTAAAGACTTGTTTCATATTTCTTTGAAATACATAAAAGTTAAAAGGCATCACCCTTCAAGACAGTTTGTTTTAAAAAGAGATTTGCAAGGTTTGGCTATTACAGCAGGTATTTCAGTGATTTATAAATTCCCTGTGGCCTTGATGGTGCCATAAAGATGCCATAAAATATGCAAATAGATGACTCTTTAATGAGTTGAATAAAGTACCCCATATGTAAAAAGAATTTATGACTCAGTTGAACTGCAAGTGAATATTTAAATTAAATAGCTTGGATTACAAAAAGGCGTGTATAAGAAGTGACTACTTGCTTTCTGAAAGCTGACACCTCTAATGTCTCTTGGCCATGACAATTTTTCAAGCCAACAATATAAGCATGAAAAGGACAGCAAACTGCTAGCAAGTTCTTGCTTTCTTAGAGCTCTTTTTTTACATCATTTAACAAACAATGCTAATATTCCTGCTTGACTTCCACTTATAAAAGGATTTTTCTGTAACAGATTTAGTGTGACAGATGAGGAAGGAACCTAGCAGAAATGATAAATGCAAATAAGGGTCAACATGTACTCAATTTAAAATGTCAGTAAGCAGTGTAAGTGCTTGTCACAATGCACATAGATCATAAATCTTATACTGTCAAAGTAAACCATGCCCAGCTTATATTCTCTTTGCGACAAGAGAGGACCTGAGAAGAAACACTACAGACCATAGTCTTCTAGACTTGTAGAGCTTCTCTTAAGAACTGTAGCATAGGTAAAGTATCTTTGGGGAATTCAGGGTTGAGACAGTGTCCCTTCTAAAGTGAGACAAGTTCCCACTGTTCAAGGTGGAAGATTCATGCTGTGCTACCATGATTCTTTAATTTAATATTCAATGTATTTATTTTCTTGTCTCTCTTTTCTTACCTAGAGCAGTGAATATTCTGAAATTAATCAGCAGATACCAAATTAAGCTACCACGAAAACAGCCTGCAAATTTAGCTAATGTTCTTTGTGAAAAAGAGCTGAAATGGGAATTTTTAGAAGCAGATTCATAGCAACTTTGTTCATGTACTCTGATCAAGTCTTTTATATTTTTGCAGGCTTTGAACAATGAGTATAAAAATAATCTCCTAGCTTGCTTTGGTGGATTCTCAATAGTACATCCAACCTCTGCACACATACTTGTTTCCTCAGCTCTCTCTACCACGTGAGGTTCCTCTGCACCTCTGACTAACTCAGCTTTTCTTGCAGGCGGGTTGGCTGAAAAGTCCTGTACACCTACTCTTGCACTCCCATCCATACTTAGGCCTGGCAAGAAATGTGAAGTTCTCCAAGAACCATAAGGAGATGCTGAAACTTGCCTGAAAATGAGATTGCTGCCTTATGGCTTCAGTCAGAACATTTTTTGAGGGGGTGTGGATTGCAAGAGGGGATTGTGAGCAAAGCCAAAGCTAGACATAGAAATTAAATGAGAGGTAAAAGTCATGCTGCACTAATCAGCAATCATTTAGCTTCATGAAACATCAAGAAGCTAAGTAGAGCATATTGCCTGAAAGAGCCAGAAGGACATAGATGGTTAATAAAGCAGTTTCCAGAGCTTTAAGTATCTGTGTCTGACTCAGACTGTGAGGCCACAGATGCCTTTTTTAAAATACTTACTGTTTATTTTTCCCCAATGGCCCTGGCAATCCCAGAGGCCTCTTTAAACTAAAGTAGTGGAAGAGAAACTAGTCTGCTCGCTGAATAGGCCCTGTTCACCCACCTCCGCAGTAACAAAGAGACAGTTCTTCCTTGCTCAGTGTGGACAAGAACAGCAGTACACAGAACTAGGTAGTGAGTGCCAGCTGTAATTGTGTTTTGCATATGGCAAATTTTATATCTGGATCACACAAATGCTTCCAGTGCAAAATGCATTTTTCTGCAAAGCAGAGAGCAATAAATGTATTTAAATAAGGAGGAAAGAAAAGTGTGGAGAGAATATTTAGGTTTATTTCACTTACAGTACACCAGAAGTCCACTGTTGAGTGTTTAAGTGCTGTGAGGTTGTATTATATATCTTTGTTGAGTGCCTTTAGCAGAAAAGGCCTGTGAAGAACTCTAGTCTCATATATATACCTTAATTCCTTTAAATCAGGTATTGGCTTTGTGCTTGAAAAAATGTGTGTGCAGCTGATTCCTGAGTTATCAACAATAGTGATATTTTAACAGATGGGAACTTTTAGTGAGTCCTGAAATAATTACAGGACAAAAACCTTCATGATTCTGTATGAGTTTTTGCTTAATTATGGAGCTCTGATTAAAAAAAAAATACTCAAAACAAACAAAAAAAAAAACCACCAACACAAAATTTGTTCCAAACACAAAGAGAAATAGAACAAATTTAATGACATTTCTAATCCTAAACCCTGTATTTTCAATCACTGTGGAGAAACATAATAAATCATATTTGTTACTTAAATAGTTATTTGGATGTTTGCCTCCTGTCTCTAAATAAGGGTATGCCATGGTATTCAAAGCATACCTAAATACCTAAATAGAGGTTTGGGTATTTAACTTTAGATGCACACTTTTTAGAACATCAGCGATATTGTGCAGCAAAAATATTTGAGAACAGGGATTAGGATGTTTATGTTCTCACCTTCAATCTCCTACTTCACACTTGGGTGTTTCACTGAATGCAAACTGCCTTCCTTGTGGATACGAGAAGTTAATCCGTAGTCCTTTTGGTTATTCATACATACATTGGATACTTGCTAAAACTGTTATTAAAAATATCTAAGCAAGGCTCCGGATGACTAGGCGTTACATGTGCACTGGTCTTCCAGTTTATAACCATTTTATCTTCATAGGAACAAAGTTTCCTCAGGCACATTACCCAGTAAAGCTCATCAAACCCTTAATTTAACTTGGAGACAAAATCTGACGTCGACACATAGGTCACACTTCCACTGATTTCAAGACGAAATTTAGCTATTGGAACTTGACTTCTAAATTTGCCTTTCTTTTTGTCCTCACCAGTAATGGTAACACCATTTTGCTCCATTTAAACACAGACATTAATATCAATAAGCTCGCTGACTGCTTGAGTGTGCTGCCCAATCAGGATAATGTCTCTCTACTAGTATTAATGTCTATACTTAATAATGTGTGAAAAAATGCAGCTGAATTTATTTGGCCACAAAAGAATATACTTTTAAAAACTGCCTTTACAGACTAGTGTGAATGACTTGGGTGATATCTTTTATCACTCTTTTTTCCTTCCAGCCCTTCACACTTTATTCTTCCTCTGTGAATTTGAATCTTTTTCTGCTTTTTCAAATGATGGTTGACACACAAAGAATGCAAAATTTAATTTTGGGACTACCTTAATATACTTCCCTATTCTTGTTTGCTTTTTTGATTTTGTTTTAAGGTTGGGTGTTTCTTGGTTTTTTGGTTGTTTTTTTTTTTGGTATGTTTCTGCAGATAAGCTCAGGCTTATCTTGATCTTTCTTTTGTAAAAATACATGTTTAGGGGAAAAAGTATGCATATTTAATTCCCTACCTGTACTAAGCTATTAGCTTTCAGGAGAAATGTGTGTTGAATTGCAGTAATACAAGAATAGCAGAATAATTAAATGAGAATAATACATTAGTACTTTCGCATTTATCTTCCAGACCATGCAGAACAATTATGTTTCCTAAATCACAGGGGCCAGGACCTACAATTAAAGGAATGTCTTCTCTATTTGCTCCATCATCTACTAGCAGCTATAATAACCTGTACATAGAGGTCTTTATTACGCCTACAGGACTATTTTGATCCCAGGCCACTTAAATGGTAGCAATAGTAATACAAAAAATTTACTTTGTTTTGCTTGATAAGCATTTATGATCTCAAGAGGCACTAAACAACATTTCTGATTTTGATGCTGCCTTTTGGCATCTGATCACAATAACTTCAAGATTAAAAGCATATGGATATTGCCACTTAAGTATGTATGTTTCCTAAATTGGATAGCCTAAGAGAAAGCACATGGGTCTAGTAAACATTACCAATTACCTGAAATATTTCTTATATTAGAATAAACAGAGATTGCACATATGTATAATGGCTTGTAGCAGTAACGAACATCAAAGCTTGGTATTTTATAGGAGAGTTCTTTTCATCACACAGCCCCAGAGGTTGTACTATATTGTTTCATCTGTAAAAGAAATTACAAATGTGGCCTGTTCATTTGTTCTGTAGTTAAATGATTCTAAACAGTGTGAGCTACTCAGCTGGAGAATATGGTTGTACTGCTGTGCTCATTGTTACCTTTTAGACTAATCAGGATTTGAAACTCAGATCTCTACTACTGTGAAAATGAAAGCATACGAAAATACTGCAGTGCGTGCATCAGGGATCTGGATTTCTCCTCTAGTAAGAGGAGGTCTAGGCTTTCCCTCCCATGCTGGTATATCAGTGGGGTTCCCAAAGCAGCCTAGAACAGAGATGCTGTTGCCATACTATTTTAAGAGCTACAGACCTTAAAAGCAATTGTCTTAGCTTTAATTCTGTTGCCTGTCATCAACGAAGCTGAGCCTTATGGACTTAACACTTCCTAAATGAGGCTATTTCTAGCAGATCAGATCAGGTGAGAAAGGTGATTTCTATTAGGAACGTTTTTGTGGATTTCTGAGACTCAGCTAGTTTCAGGATCTAAATTTAAAACATAACCAGTCTCAAAATGAGCAGGTCAACATTAATATCCTTCCAGAGTATGTAACTACTGGCACACAGTACAGAGCATTCAGGTTTTGATAGCACCTTTTTAAAATGAGAGCTAAGTTGCTGTAATCATTGTGTGTGAGTGATCTTAAACTGACTCAGTGGTTAAACTATATTATTAGCACGTGTCTCAGTTAACCAGTTTTTGGAGCCCCCATTTTTGCCTGGGGCTGGGGCATACTAGCTAAAAGCAGGCATGGACTCATAACATGAAAATCACAGAACAATCAGGGTTGGCAGGGTCCTCTGGAGATCATTCAGTCCAACCCTCTGCCATGACAAGGTCGTCAAGACCAGGATATACAGGAACGTCCAGGCTGGTTTTGAATGTCTGCAAAGAGGGAGACTCACAAGCTCCCTGCTTAGCCTGTTCCAGTGCTCTGTCACCCTCAACACAAAGATCTTCTTCATGTTGAGGTGAAACTTCTTGTGTTTGAGCTTATGGCCATTACTCCTCTTCCTGACACTGGGCACCACTGAAAGACTTTGGCACCATCTCCCTGTCGCCTGCCTTTGAGATACTTGATACATGAATGATAGCCCCTTTCAGTGTTCTCTTCTCTAGACAAGACAGGCCCAGCTCGCACAGTCTCTCCCCTCATAAGACAGATGCTCCAAACGCCTGATCAGCCCCTCCACTGGATGCTTTCCAGTAGCTCCTTGTCTTTCTTGCACTGAGGAATCCAGAACTGGACTCAGATGTTGCCACTGTAATTCAAAAAATCTTAATTCAGTATTTGCACCTTTCATCGATTTCTCTACACCAAAGCATTATTCAGATTGATTCTTTCAGTTTATCTCCATCTCTAGCTTCTTCTTAATAATTCTCAGAAGAAGAGGAAAAAAATTACGTGATGAGAAGAAATAATTATTTTCTAAGAGGGAAGCACATTAAGTAAGAAAGACATCAACTGCTACCAATAGCATAGTTATCTCTCCACTTGTACATACATAAAGGGTTTAATGTTGCTGCAGGAGATGTGATCCCTGATTGTGATGCTCCACTCACAGGCTGTACAGCAGCAGTCGGAAAGAAAGTCCTTCATCTTGTTATTCACTCTCATGCAACAGCACATTGTCCTTTGTAAGCTGTGAAAGATCACAGAAGGAGAACAAAGCCGTGCCTTGAAAGAATTTCTTCTCATTTTTTTGTGTTTCAAAGGATACACAATTTGTCTTGGAAATGAAGAAATGTAACTGCTGCTTCTGACTGTAATACTTCTGTCTCCTCCAGGACAGGAAAAAGTAGAAACTAAAGTTTTAAGTATTATTTTTATTGCAGTTTAAAACAGCTACAATGTAATTAGTCCAAACTCTCACTGTGAGAAAGCACATACATAAGTCAAATAACATCTGACATTCAGCATCTAAACCTGAATATGTAGGCTGCTGCCAGGAGCCCACAGTTTCTCTTAGGGAGTGCTAATGACCACAGCAGGCAAACAGGGCATGACATGGACACAAGGCTGTGGTGTGGCAGTTTGAACAGAAGTTCACATGCAAGGACATGCAGGAAGGGTGCTGAAACCCTGCCAGCTCCATCAGGAAGCAATGGTATCCTCCCAGTAGAAAGACATGGCTTCTCTAAGCTATACACCCACCATGACTGACACAGCTCCCCAGACAGAGCTCCAGTGAGAACATGCTGCAGGTTTAGTGGCAGACTTGGCAGAGCTAGGTTAACAGTTAGACTTGATCTTGGAGGTCTTTTCCAACTTACATGATTCTATGATTCCATGATTCTATGATTCTATTCTATGAGCTGTACATGCAAAAGCTCTTCTGGAAATTTCAATGTAGTGTACTATAACCGGCGCAAAAATATATAGACAAAAGCAATAGCAGTGCTGATATTTCTGCCCTGGTTACCTAAACATGTAGACCATGTGCTGCATCTTTGAGAATTAGGCAACTTTTAGACAGAATAATGGAAAAGTTCATACCATGGCTTAACATTACACCAGCTAGACATTACTTACACCAGTTCAATTTTAATGCGCTCTAAGGACATCATATGAAGATTGAAATTTTTACTATGTTTTTCAACTGATTTTACATTGCTAATTCACAGAATTATTAATCATCAATGAATGGAAACAAATATCACTTAGCTACATGAACTTTCCAGTATCTTAAATATGGGTTTTTTGAAACAAGAAATCATTGGGATGGAGCTAAACGTTTATTTTTAATCAGTCTGCATTATTTTCTGCATTCTTTTAGAGCATTATAATCCAAGAATAGCCAGTGAGTGTTTCTCTATCTATAAGCTTATGGGAGATACACCTTATGAAATAGCCTAGCATCATAATTTTGAAAAACCTCCATGGAATCCATAGTCTAGAAGATTATGGACCTCCACTGGCTGAAACAGGACCGTTAGAAAACATTTCACCTTAGACATCTGGAAACTGAGATGCCACACTTGCTAAGTGCATTTCTAAATCTCATTCATCTACATGCAGATAGCTGCCTGTATCATGTGAAATATGTCACATCATGTGAAATATGTCACATCATGATAATCTAAAGCCGCAGTGCAGTGTCTGAGCCCCTGTGTACTCCAGCCTCATTTCACAATACTGAGGCATGCTGAGGAGGGACCATTCCTTCCTTTATGCTTGCACAGCTCCATGAATAGACCCAGAGATACTATAGCAGCACAGTCTGTCAGGTAGACTGTGACAAATACATTTCTCTCTTGCCCAGCAAATATTCCATACTGATATTCTTGAAGTTGTCAGAGAATGGAACCAGGAAAAATGTCTGTCTCTTCATGCTTTTAGTCCCTTTCTGGGATGTCCTAGTGTAGCTGTAGGATGTTACAAAATAGGGATCACAGTTTTGTAGCACAACAAAAATAGCTCTCTAACTTTTTTTTTCTGGTGGGATAAGGTGGAGAGGAAGAGGTATTGATTAGCTTATTTCCACTGTATTAATATTTTTTTATCCCATGCTGAAACACTGCATCTGAAATGAATTGTAGAGCCTATGGAGACTATTCCCAGCACATCACAAATTTGAAATAATCTTTATGGTTTCTTTCATCTTTAAAGTGTGGATGGGTACAGTATTTTTCAGATTCTCTTGAGGTACGCTGGTCTAAGATACATTCTAAATGTACTGGTTTAGAGCAAATTTTGTCTCATATTGAATCTTCTGTTTCTGTCTCAGGTACTGATATAAGTGGGATTTCTACACCTGCAGTCAGATCTACTGTTTAGTGAATTACTAATATATTGTTATGACAATATAGAATTTCCCTGATATATATTATGCTTTTTGTCCACTAAGTTCACATTCCTGCTGCCAGAGGGGAGAGATGCAATATAAAAGAAAGCACCTTTTATAAATATCTACTCCATGTTTATGTTCTTCATTTTTGGTATTCTTCAGCTAGGAAGTTGTGAAATGCTTGTCCTACTATGCCCTTTTTATTTTTTCCTATAACTTGTGGAAGTGGCTTTACTGCAGAAGTGAGCTGACCCCAGTGCAATAAATTTGATAGCACAATTGCTAACATATGTGTAGCCTAACCCCTAATAGTGTCTATTACTTCAGTCTTGGGTGTCTACTGAGTAGAGGCTATTAATAACATTGAGCATGCAGAAGGTTTGATACATTTTTGGTGTGCATGACTGGAAAAAGAGCATATGGCCAGCAAACTAATTTCCCTAGATCAACTTACAGCCAGAAATGACAGGCAATTGCACTAAACTATGACTTCCTCCCTGCTGGTTACCATGAGTTCTTGACTGATACCTGTTTTCCCATATATTCTTTGTATATTTTTCTATTCATAATTTACCACAATCTCTGATAAATCTTAAAGTCTAATACAAAATAAATACATCCCTCAAAATAAGTCTTCTGCAAACTTACCTCAGTTTCCTACTAACCCTCCTCCAAGGGCCAGCTGATCACTAAGCCAGCAATAAGACAGAAACAAAGTCTACAGTCAATCTTAAGGGCTCTTTGGCTTAAGGGTCCCTACAGAAAGTTGTGTGAACAAGCCTTTTCCAGCTTCAAGCAATGAATTAAACAAATGGCTTTAATAGCTTTGGAATAACTGTGGAAAAGCGTAACCCATCCTTCTGTGGAGCTGTTAGCAGAGCAGAGAGCTTCCACTTTTCCAGACCACCTCAGCAGTAAGATAGTCCTCTTTTTCATGCTGTGAGTGGCTACCAGAGAGAGAACACTATAGCCCTTTCCCAAAAGCTATGTTACTAAAGCTAAGTAAAGCAGCGTCAGAGCTGGCCTTCAATGAAATGGCATAGGCTGACTGCATCAATACCCCACAGTAGTTGCTCTGAGTCTCTGTATCGATGTCCCTGAAAGATACTCCTCCAGTCAACAGACACAAACACTTCTTGTTGTATGCATATGTATTTTGGATTTTTTTCAATTCAAAGTCTCTGAAATAATGCTGGAGCCATATGCAGCCCATCAAACTGGTTTATGCTGGGGTTTCTTTCACAGCATGAAACTGGAGATTATTTGGATTGCACTGGAAGACTGCGGAGGGACCCAAATCTGGTTTGTCTATACTGCACTAACAATGGTCCTTGGCATACACTGGCCCTCCAGCTTGGCTCAGGGATAGCCTCAAAATGTGTGAGTTGCTTAGTCTAAGCTATGCCTTTGAGTGTTTGCCATCCAACACTAAGGGAATGGTGTGCGCACAGTTAAGCACTGGGGATGATTAATGATGCTGTGTTCAAGTTTCTTCCAAACCTTATTTTATTTAGCTTCATAAATGTAGTCACAGAAGTCCAACTGATGAGTTGTTGCCCCCTTAGTGAAGTCTGTTCTAGAGCTACACACACCTATCTTAACATCACCAGCATGAGTTTTTCTGCAGAGGTTACACTGAGGTTCTTATGCTAAACTGCTTATGTCTGTGGTTAACCAGTTCTTGCTGACAGTGTGTACCACTCTGTTTGCCATTGGCTTGCTGATGTTCTGCAGCTGCTTTGGGTGGTTGTTAATCCAGTTTGGTGATACAAGCAATCCACACAAAACCCACATATAAAAAAGGTATATTTGGCTATTTCCTTCTTCTCAAAAATCCTGTCTCCCCAGAGGAGGGTCATCCTAGTAACGTGTATTCAAATATTTGTTTAATGTCTAAACATGCTCTTTTTGTTTGTCTCAATTCAGTTGTAATTCTGTCTTTAAATGTGGTGGTCAATAGAAGTGCACCAGAATATTATAAAACCTACATTCTCGTGACTCTACCCTGTCACAAACCCTTAGCTTGAGTCAGCTCCTGTGCTCTCCAGCAGATATGTATAGAGTTCTATTCACCCTCACTCTTCTCGATCTTCCTAAGAGGAGTTTGCCCTTTCTGCCCCTCTTCCTCTCTTGTCTACATGACTCTGATTTTTCATATCATACCAACTATTCTTTACAAAATTGCATACCTCACATTTCCTGTGAACACCAATTTGCTCTGAGCACAACACATTTTAGAGTAAGACATACATTCCACTGAAGGCTGTATAAATTCCTTTGCCTTTCAAAACTTTGAACAAGTTAAAAAAAAAGATTTACAACATTATGTTAATGAAGAGGTGACACATTCCTGATTCATACTTTTTCAGAGTATTGTATTGTGATTGGGTCTCCTGGCTCCATGAGGATTGCTGGATACTCTCAACAGGTTCTGCTGACAAGTTTTCTTTTATGGCATCTGACTTCTGTAGGAGTGTTTGTGAAATCTGTATTACTCAAACATAAGCTTTTGCAAGATCTGCACCCTTAGAATGCCTCTCTGAGTTAGCATGACATCCAAAAACTAACAGCGCTCCAGCTTCTGTTACTCACATTTTCATTTTCTAATCGCTATTAAGATTTCTATCCCTGGATCTCAAAGAGAAGAAAAAGGGAAAACAGAGGGAATTCCCCCCTCTGAGTACACATCAATTTTCAGATACCAGCAGAGGCTTGGCATTTTCATACTCACTGTGTCTTGCACTGACTTTAAAATTTTGAATGGCTCCATGCAGCGCAAAAATTACACCCAAGTCTTGCTCCTGTGTTCCAAATTTCAATTAAAACTATGTATGTAGAGCTCATACTACCCTATCATCAAAGCTGAAAAGGCAAACCCTTCATCACACATGATTTAAAAGAATATTAGAATTTAATTCTGATTGATTTAGAGCACCTTTGTAAATTACTGGTTGAGGCTTAAGAACGGGTTTTATATTAAATCTGGATTTGTGCAAAATTAAGATCAAAAAGGATGCGGTAAAATACTTTAGAATTTCACATAATTTAGGAATATTTTAACAGGGTCTCTATTGAACTCTTGTTCTGTGTTTTAGGCTCAGAGAGCATTTTGAATTTATTCACAACTAAAATAATTATTTATTGTTAAATTTTCATGTTCTAAGTATTATATCTTTGCATATGTTCTTGTTAGTTACTGCAGTTTCTCTTTTCTTTTGGCAGGGATTTT
This sequence comes from Psittacus erithacus, assembly GCA_009867235.2. Classification (NCBI taxonomy): domain Eukaryota; kingdom Metazoa; phylum Chordata; class Aves; order Psittaciformes; family Psittacidae; genus Psittacus; species Psittacus erithacus. Next base: position 6,985 of record WYDI02037015.1, on the reverse strand, counting down.
GTTTTATGTTATTTTATTTTGGTCATTACTTTTTCAAGGTGAGCTTCTAAAATAAGTCTGTTGTATTATGGTTGATAACTGCAATAATTAGGCAATAATTAGTCACCATGTAATGAAGAAATTAGTAAGAATTGTCCTTGTCTTAAACAATTGAAAATGTTAGTAAATCAGGCAGATTTTAAAGGATGAAGGTAGCCTCTAGGAGGTTTACTTTCAGTAAACAAGAGGCAAATTTTTTCATTTTTAGTGGGCATCTTTCTTCTTATTTTCATGGTAAAGGTAAAGTAAAGCCAGTAAAAAGAGATCTGAGAATTGGTAAAGCCAGGATTTTTGTTTTTTAGGGATTTTTGTGTCAGAGCCTTGAGGATAACCAAAATCTTTACTATACAGATTGTAATTAGGTTAGCATGAGTGCATAAAGAGACATGCCTTGTCCCTGTACCTATATGAAAGACAGTCACTGTCTCTGTCCCAGCACCCTCAGAGCAAAAGTGGGAAAGAGATCATGGTCAGCAATGCTGCTTGGTCTAATAGATGCAGGGTAGGCTACAACTGCCTTAATTAAGACCAGCTGTTGGATTCAAGCTGTCATCTATTAATCATCCAAAGTATGTGCAAGTTGCCTCTTTCACTTCAACTTTCCCAGTGAGTCAGAGCATATCTGACATCCCCCACTGATGGTCAGAGCCTGCATTATGGCAGACTGTGCGTTGAAGTCCCAGTAAAATCTCGTGTAAGTCTTTCACCAGCCACTGTGTCATAGCTTGCGGAACATACTTTTAATGAGGATTTTTATTTTCAGACTTATATTAATGCCCACTGAACAAGGTCAACAGAAATCATTGCTCTTCTAGAAAAAGCACTACTCATTACCACATATTGTAAAAATGAATCATCTGCAAGCTGCCTGCACATACAGCTGTCTTGCTTAACTTATTGGATGGTGCATTGCCTGCTCATGTGTTGTTTAGACGCAGTATAGGGAATAGGTGTCAGAAAAGATGATTTTACCAGGGTAATTTAAATAGAACAACAACTGTTATCTTGTAAGCAATAATTTCCCTTTTCGTGACTGAACAAGAAAGCATTATTCCCCTATGAAGCTTTCCAACCTGCAGGCACCTGCTCCTTGCTTCAGCATCATGGAGTTTAGTTAGTCAGACTCTTGGACTGCTGTTTCTGAGCTGGGGCCCATTCTTGCCAGGGATACCAGAACATCAAGAACATGTTTTCATCTTATTCAAAGTATAATTCTTGCTTTGATATAAAAGACTAGGAAAGTACAGAAGAGGAAATATATCTTAGCCAGCATTATTTTTTTACTCCTCTGTTTCTTGCTGGAGCTAATTCTCCCCAAAGTACTTCATCTTTTCAGGTGGACAAACTGTTCTGAACTTCTCTTATTAAATCTCTTGGATCTTCTGTAAGAGCCTCTGGAATGAGATTTCTGAAAAAAGCCCATGCTTACCTATTTCCTGTTTTTAAGAACTGTGAATTGTTATGAGAGGTACACCAAGTGCCTCCTCTCAAAGGGGTCAAAGAATTGCAGGAATGTGACATCAATTATCCCTTCCTGCCCATTTTTTTTTCTCTTTCATCTAAGTCAGAACTGTAAACATGAAAATAAACAATTCTTGCTCAGCTTCTCATCATAGTGTTACACAGTCCAAAGCACTTCTCAACTCCCACTCAACATTCATAAAACAGAGCCTGTTACACAAAGCACCTGCCATCTTGCAGGATAGTGCCATATGTGATTATCTAGAAGATTTATGTAGAGATATAACAGAAAATTTAAGCCAGAGAAGAAAGATTCCTCTTAGTGGAGCCTCTGGCTAACCACCGAATAGAAATTGTGCAGGTATCTCCATGCTCCCCTCCTTGTGTTACCTGTATTTTTAATCACAGAAAAAGCATAAGATCTGTCGGAAAAAGTAAAACTGTAACAGGGATGAAAATACTTAAGCAGGGATATGGAATATTGCAGTGTGCTACTGATGCTGTTTGTTTTCCTCTTCAAAATCCAATCATGTGTCTTGCAAATGTAATTTATTTAGGCATTTTAAGCATGTTCTAGTTGCAAATTCAAAATGTGGATTTTTATTTTCTATATCTCAGAAAACATATTAAAGGAGTTTGGCAAATTAGTTTCCATTTAAATTTGTTAATTTGTCCATAAAGTACTCAAGCATCCCAGTTTATGATCAAAGCTCACCTAACAGGGCAATGCAAACTTTTAAGGAAGATCCAGAGAGAGAGCAGTGTGTATTTGTTTCTTGAACTGCAGGAGTAGATATTCTAAACCATGTGCATTTTAAGAGCTGACTGTGCTCTACGACAGCTCTAGAATCTATAGAGTGTCTCTATGAAACACAGGAAAATTCATTACTTTTGTTCTTATAAATATTGGATTCCTTGCCTTTAAGTTGGGGAAAAAAACAAAAAAAGATGCAGTTTTTGAACAGTTGCTGCCACCAAAACTGACTTCAAAGAAGAATTCATGCAAGTTTTTCATCACATTTATTTTAAAGAAAGTTCATGAAATAATGATTCTATACTTAGTGGGGATAATAAGAATGAATAGTATTATTCATAATAATCTTCATATCCATCATGCATTAACATATGGACAATAGGCATCTAATATTTTCAGCTGCTTTCTTTATTCTCTCTCTTTTTTGTGCATGTGACATGTCATGTTTTGATTTTTTTATATCTTAACTGACTGTGATGACTAGCTAAATACTGGTATAACTAATGTGAATTATTTTAGCAGCTCTTGAGGTCAAATGTACCATCCAAGTGCCCAACTGGAGCATTCCTTGGAGTGTGGTTGTATAACCTGTAGAATACTAATTAATTCAAGTAATTTAAAAAGAAAAGATAGGTACAGCCTTTTCTGTAGTCCCAAAGCTGCAGTAATTTATCAGCTGGAACTAGTGTTAACAGGGATCTGAGCTAATTGATTGAAATGAGTAAGACTTGATACGCATCTTGAAATTTTGGAATAAATCTCTAGTGCTATTCATCTTGGTGACAGAGAAGGGCTTCTCCGATGAGTGTGTGGTTGTTAATAAATACTACTTAACTCAACATGTTATTGTTGGTAGAATGTTCAATTTCTGAATTTAAACAGCTTAAGCGGATGTCCCAAGCAAGAAGACCTGTTCAAATATATCATGAGAAGTCACAGATGTGCACATGTATGAACTCCATAGCAGGAAGAAAACAGAACAAAAGGGTCCTTGAGAGAATGGAAAAGTAATATGGCTCCTGACCTTCAAACAGAATGACACTTTTGATTTTGATTGCCATTTTAATGATATTTGCATTAACACTGCTTTCACTCTGTTTTAACAACCCGTAAGGGACAAAAGCTCAGGGCTTGTGAGACAAATAAAATTAACAAAATGGAAATCTATAAACTACATCAGTGCCAAATTGCACTGGTAGGTGGCAACAGGAATCTAGTTTTACGTATTACAGAGGAGGTGAGAAAAGCAGCACACTTTTTTCAATCTCGCGCTTTCTCTTCCTGCTCGCAGGAAGCTCCCAAGCGGTTTTCTCACAAAAAGGCATCCAACCCTTACCAACTGGTTTCTATTTTTTCTAGTGAATGAGGCAAGTAGGAGGAAAAAATACAGCATCATCCTGCGTGGATTGTAATTTTTTCAGCAAAACCGTTTCATCTCATAAAATGTAGTTTCTTCAAGTCTAAAACATTTTGTGGAAATGCACCAGTTTAGGCAAGAGGTTCTCCAGAATCTGCAGTAAGAAAATCCATTTTCAGAGGAGGTCAATTTCAGAGACGAATAATCACTCAAAGACACCACGAGCAAGTTCAAAAGGGAAATTTATATGTTGCAATGCTCAGTGCTACAGATGTTGATGGCCTGGCACCAGCCCTAGGTATACAGCGGCTTCAGAGTGGCATTTGCACCACTGGCTCAAGCACCTATGTTTTCCATGTACTTGACACCAGGAGTTAGGGATGCCAAAGAGGTACTTAAGTCACTAAAGATGATGTGAGAAACATGCTTCTGAAGGCATGCAATTTTTCAGGACACGTGTAGCTATCTGAAGTATCCCATCTTTCTTTCTCTAACGTTAAAGTATTCTTAAGCAATTGCACCTCCATGAGGATTCAAGAATAGTGGAAACACCCACCTTGCTTCTGTTAGACTTCATATAACATATGATTCCAAAGAGCTGATCTGCAGCAATACAAAACTACATCTATGTGTTGACCTTGGCTGGCTGCCATGTATGCAGCAAGCCACTCTACCACTCCCCTTCCTCAGCAGGACAGGGAGGGGAAATGTGCAAAAAACTCTGGGTTGGGCCACATGAGCCATATGAACAGAATACAATCGGCCATGGCAAAACTACGAAATGAGAGGGGCAGGTGAAAAAAAAAAAAGTGTTGCATCAAATCTGAGGGAAATGAGAAGTGTTCATTTGATTGTCTGCTCTGGCTGGTGCAAGGCTGGGGGCCTGGAGGGGATGACCAGCTGAAGTTCCTGTACGCCAACATAAGTCCTTTTATGTTCTTCCAATCCACTCCATCAGACTATATTCTTTCTGCTGGCATGGCTGAGGCAAGGAAAGGAGTGAGCCACCAGTGATGTGCGTAGAAAGCATGCAGTGAAGAGTGCCTATGCTGCAGAGTAAATACATTTCCCAGTGCTTCCCACAGACCTATGACCCACAAGACCAGAGCTCGCCTGGGCTTCCTTCCTTAGACAGCTCGGGGAATGATCTATATCACATGTTCTTTTGGAGTTGGGTGTTGGCTGAGGGCACATTCTTGGGGACCCGGATAGTAGGACACAGAGCACCACCTAGCCACTTACCAGACACAGCCACTGATGACATCTGAGAGGGGAAGTGAACGTGAGTAAGGAATTTGTGGTTACCTGCCTGCAGCTTCTACATCAGCAACTTGGTATTAAAAATCCAGTGGCTTAATTGGTGAGCAGCCTGGCAGTGACATTTAAAAATGCACAGGAGGCACTTTTAAATTCTTGCATTCTTGAAACACTTGTGATTCTTTTCATGTATCTTTTAGCCCATCTCTCTCTTCTTACTTGAATAAAAGAAGTGGGAGGATGAAAAAGAGAACAGCAAGGGCTGGAGAATCTTGTTATAAATACACAGAACATCATCTGTAGGTGGTGATATAAAAATCGCAAGAAATGTTCCTCTGTGTTACTGTATATAGATATGCCTGGTTGGTCAAAGTCTGCCACTACCAACGCCAGGAATATAACCACATTGCTGAACGTCATTATCTTGCTTGCTCCAATAGTCTCATTAGTAAGTCTGACTTTGAATTCTTCCAGTCTTTCTGATTCTTTTTGGCTGCCTCAAGAATTAATTCATCAATAGCTAGCTTTTGCAATCACTTGCTCATGCCAGCTAAAATTGCATTGGAAATTTGTTGTCTGAGTTATTTTATCTGTACTTTAGCATTTCTGTCTGCATGTCAGTCGTATGTCAGTTTGAATTGCAAGTTGCTTGTTTCAAATGCAGCCACCTGGATGATTTTCATCTTGTTCTTCTCCCTGGCTTTTCAGACCACTGTGAAATTTCCACATCCTGTCTCTCATTCCCAGGAATTATTGTCCTGCTTCTTTCTCTTTTGCCTCACCAGCTTGGAGACCCTTCAGTGACATCCCATTTTCAGGAATAAGTTAGTCAGAAGCACAAACTCAACCCTCCAAGCAGCGTTTCACTAGTACCTCAGGTAAGTATCAGAACAACTCTATTAAAGCATGTTACCAGTCCTGAAATAATCATCTCTCAGCTCAAATGAAAGAAGTTCTTAACCTTTTTCTATTACTTTCAGAATATCCGGGAGAATATAGGATTGTCTGGAAAGACATTTTTCAATGAGGTATTGATTTTGAGGAAGCTTTTGCAATAGAAAGTTTTATGAGATCCAGGGTACTCCAGTCACTTCTGATGCCAGACAGGAATAGAGATCTGAAATGAAAACCTAATATTATTGATCTAAAAAAGATGGTTTTGATAGTCTGCCATTTTTTAAATAAAAAAGATACTGGTGTTGTTCCAATGTGAAATACAAAGCAATTTCAAAACCTTAAGTGCTTATAAAATTGCCAGATTGTCTGTTGCTAATGAGCTACATGCCATGTAGCACCCATGTGGTTATGAAGATTAGACTGGTTTTTGCTCATTTTTCACAACAGAATATGCTCTCTGAAGAGGGGAATCCCTGAATGGCAAGAAGGAGGGGTGTCATCTCTGTTACAGTGTTTGCATAAAGGAGACAGTGATGCATCATCCTTGTTCTCAGGGCAATGGCACCTTGAAGGCAATGGAAGATTACTCCATCTACTAAAAGCATTCTGAAGTCTGAGGCTGGCTCCAAGCCCGGGCAAAACACACTGCTCCCCAGAACAGGCTCTTGGGGTATCGGCTTAGCAAGGTCACAGCTGCTTGCTTCGCTCATTTCTGAACCCTGGAAAACCAGGCTGGCTACTATCATGGCCCCTGCAAACAAATGGGTGAGAGTGTGTGCGAAATACATTATCCTTGGAGGATGATGGGAACAGAGGACGGAAGCACACTCTTCCAACTGCAGCGGCAGCAATTGCTATTCCTACCCCCTTGCAGCTGTCTGGAAAGAACAGGAGCAGCAAGCTGGATTTCTTAGGGATGCCCTATTCCCTCTGGCTCCCCAATTTTTCCTGTGTCAGGAGGAGGAGCATCACAGCTCTGTGTTTGAGGGCAAATGAATTCAACCTTCTGTGCTCTCCTGAGAAGCCATAGGCAGGTTCTATAAAGACCTAGCATTTTCATTAGAGACAAAAATAGCGTGCTGGATTGACCGCAGCTGCTGCTAGGCCTCCAACCAGTTGCTCACTCAATCCCCCACAGTGGGACAGGGGAGAGAATCGTAGGAAAAAAGTTACTGAATCACATGCCCAAGCCTGCCATAGGTATATTTATCCGAGTCATT
>WYDI02037014.1:0-12863 GCA_009867235.2 Psittacus erithacus | reverse complement strand
TTATCATTATTATTATTGGTGGCAGCAGCAGTGGTTTGTGTTATACCTTAGTTACTGGGCTGTTCTTATCTCAACCCCTGGGAGTTACATTCTTTCGACTCTCCTGCCCATCCCTCTGTGAGCACAGAGAGGAAAAGTGGGAGGGAGTGAGCTAACGGCTGCGTGGTTCTGGGTAACCGGCTGGGCTTAAACCATTACATGCAGATATTTTGTTCTGTTCATATTAGTATGAACCTTTTTTCATATTCAAGGGTTTTTTTGTTATTTTCACAGTGATTGTTGGTTTTACCAGAATTTTTCCAGGATGTAAATGATTTTATTTTTCTCGTCAGGCACTTGCCAGACTCTGAACAGTTACAGGGTCTTCATATATGTAATTTACATTACATATGTAAATACATAATTTGTCGTATTATATTGTGAAATTATGAAAAACTTAACCAAGTAAACCACATTACAATGCGCAAGAACGCCTCACACTAGACCATTATCAAAGACAAATACTTACGGTAGCAGGAGAAGCAACTTCTAAATCCATTGGTTCAAAAATAAGACTCATCTGATCTGACATTTTGATGATCTCTCCACTCATAAGGCACAACTTTTTATTATCATCAAGCACAGTATTCATATTCTCAATCCATACTGCATCCACTGGCCCATCAAAAATCAGCCATTTTCTATCTGGAGTCTGGTTAGCAGAAAATATTTTTAATCAAATATCTGCAATTTATTTGATTATGTTTACTGTAAAATAAATAGATCTAAAGTTATTTTCTACAAAAAAAAATTCAAAATTTCAGTTTCTGAGATCACAATCTATATTCACAATTTAGTTCTATAATGTAAAGCATATATTGTATTTAACTATAGAAAGTTAGTATCTTTGGTTTCTTTCAGTTATACTTGCAATATGGTATATTGCTTCTGTCAAACTGCAACACAGACAAATACTTTGACTTACAACACAGTGAGAATGTTAGTACAAGTTACTACTATTTAGTAGTAATATCTATTACACACTTACGATGGAAGTCAATAGGGCTAATTTAAATAATATGGCAATATCTAAATGTAATATATAGGATTTTTTACAATATAAGCAAATAATCACAGGTGTTTATTATACTTCTTACAAAACATTACAAGCCAGTTACGCAGTTCTGCAAATGTTATTAGAGATGGTAAACTTTGCACTGATCAACTTCAATATACTATTTAAATTTATGGGTCAAGAGTTAGATAATAGAATCATCAAAGAGCAAAGTATCAGTCAGAAAGATATACCTTCAATTATACTCAGTGAAAATATTTCACTGGACTTTAATGGAAGGTCAGCCAGAAGCCACACATAGACAGCAGTTTCTTCCAAAATAAACAACAAAATGCCAATATATATTAATTGCACAGATTTGGGCCAAATCAGGAAAAATATGGGATGACAATATGGTAGAAAAATTAAATATTCATTTATTTATAACATGCAAAAAACTAAAACCAACCCCTAGGCCTTTATCTTCACATAAGGATTTCTGAAACACAAATCTTAATTCACCAGCACCCAGAAACCGCTTTGCATGGCACTTGCTACAATCCAATCAAGCCAAACTGCAGTCTCTGCATTCAAATGATTAAGCATATGAATCCTATAATTAAAATCTAAAAAGTATAAATTGAAAAGTAATTTCCCAAAATGCTCTAAGCCTGATAAGCTCTTACTTGAGAAGCAGCAAATGCTCTGAAGTTCACTGCTAGGACGCCATCTGACCATTCGTGTGACACTGGATCAAATTGTCCATACAGCTGACCCATAGTTATGGATTTGGGATTTAAAACAGCGATTTGAACTTTGTTTTCTTCCATCAGCCCCTGCAGACACAAAAGTAATAAAATCTTTTAACCCCAAACATGTGATTTATTAGGCCATTTGTTTTGGGGTTTTTTTTACAGTTATATATTATTAAATATTCATAAAAATAAAAATAAAATTTGCTTGAAAATATTTTTCACAAAAAATATTTATAAAAACGTTAGATACCTTCTTACATATGTCTCCCAATGCTCCTGCCAGAACTTTATATGCACATGTTTTTCCTCCAAAAGGCTCACCAACTATCATAAAGCCATGACGCACAATCATCATCTCATATATCTGCAGGATCTTCATAGTAAATGCTTCAGTCATTTGTAAATTCATAGCTTCACAGTTTGTTTTGATGGCTTCCAATAGGTGATTGTAGTCTGGTTTTGGTAGCTTCACACCAGGAAACAAATCAGAAGTAATACCCTATCCAAACAATTAATTTAAAATATACTTAATTTTCACAGTAATTTGGTTTGAAACTCCTGCAATCAAACCTTTGTTGACACTAAGCAAACTAATACCTATTTTGATTAAAATAAAATAGCTATTAATTTCATGTCACCCTTGCATCAGCTAAAATTCTGACTTTTTATTACTGATATTTATTTCATGTATTTTTTTCATGTTTACCTGGGCACATAGAGAAGCAATTAACTACCTAAGCATATTCTTTCCTGATGAACATTAGCTTTTATTAAAATAGTTTAAAAAACTTGCATTGGAGAAAATGTTATCTTTTTTTCCCTCAATAACTGAATGTGTTAAAAAAATAGAATAAAAAAACCCTGGACAGATCATAAATAATTTAAAACAAAGTGAAGGAGAGTTTTGAGCAAAACAAGACTTGGAAAGCATGTTATCATTTGCATGCTCCTACATAAACACAGAAGAGTTATATGTATCTCAAGCCAGATGCACCTGACTACACTGGACTCCTGAACAACAAAGGCAAAACCAGCAAAATTAAAATGAATTACAGAGGATATGGGGATTTACCATTTCTTTCAAGCACGGTATATAAATTGAGGGAAGAAATAAGTGTTTTTCATAGTAAAAATATAAATAATTCTTAAAATTGAATTCAGTATTTTAAATTACATTGCTACTGCTGAACTCTTTTTATAATTTTTTCTGTATCTGATAAGAATTTCAAACAAAGCTATTGCATTCTAGAACTAACAGAATTAAGCTATTAACAATAGCCACATAGTGTAGGCCTAATTTACTGTTGACCCTTAAATCTGTGCCCCAGTGGGTAACTAATTACAGTGACATTGTGGTATCTTGCTCACACATCAGTGTTTTTCCTTGTAACATGAATCTCTTCTGTACTGCCACAATCATCTACTTTAATTCTATTAGCTTCACATTCCTTAGCCTTCTTTTGCAGTTTCCAAGTCAATAATGTGACACTTCCTAGTTTCAACTCAGAAAATTTTTCCTATTTTTGGGATATGCCAACAAGCAAAATATTAGCATGTGCAAGGCTGTTTTATCTCTAAACCAACATATATTTCATAATCTATGACAGTGAAAAACATACATCTGAAGTATTACTTCTTAAATATACTTAATTTCTGTACACTAAATTGTTAACATTGCTATTCTTATTCTTAAAGACTGAAACTTGAGAAAAAATTAGTGAAGATGCTTCAGCCTTCCCAAACCTCTCTATCTCCGCTATTTCCAAACTTACAAAAATGAATTCTCCCTTCATGTCATGACTTGTTTTCAGGAACAAGTGTCTAATTAGGCAAACTCTTATTTAGATTAGAGTAACAATGTCCAGAGACATACATTGAGTTTCTAATTCAAGACATTTTCATATAACTTTAGGCAAGACAATTATCTTTTACAGATTTCTAAGATTTTCTTGAGATTTCTAAGGCTTTTCCTTAGAATTCCTAAAGGAAAGAGCTTCCACATTACTTTCATGCACCCATGCATGTTTTCTTATGGAAATTGCCTCATTTTATTCCATAATAAAATTACAAAAAAGGTATTACACACTGTACACACAAAGGACAAGGTTTTCAGTTTCCAAACATTTATATACACCAACATAGATCTTTTCTTCTTTTTCTAACAGAGCACAGAAATCTCACAGCTACTGAGGAAGATTTCAGACTTTTCCTAATGAAGTTCACAACTCTCATCTGTGCTGGGAATGTCTGGTTAGATCAGAGGTATACTAAACATGCCTACCTTGTAGTAAAAGATTAGAAATCCCATCTAAATGAAACATATTAGGACACAGGCTGTTAGTGCATTCTGTAAATCAGGTGAGCGAGTTACAGATCATTTTCTTCAGCTCAGTTCTATGTTGAGATAAACTCATGACAAGAATGAATGTGGGCCACTTAGTCTATTTACTATTTGATTTATTTGAGTCTATTTACTATTCAGATTTTTCTCTTCTAAAGAGGAGACTATTAATACCCACCTATTTCATAAGAACACTTATAAAGTATTCTGAAATCTTGACTACATGACACATAAAAATATGATGTTACCATTGCAAGTGGCAGACTTAGCAGAAACTTTCATTGGTCTAACCCCTCAAAACCCAAATGCTTGCTATATTTGCTAGGAAGGAACAGTTAAGGCTAAGTTTTAAACTAATTACAAGCTACATTAAAAAAGTCTTTAGACCATCTCTCTAATGAATCTTGTACCTTAATCAACTAGCATTTTTAACAAGCACTTTACTAAATATCTGTATATTTTCTACCTCAAAAAGTGGTAAATCATGAGACAAGAATTTCGGCAGGTTGACATCTGTAATGGATCTAAGGAGCAAAATTTCTTCATCTTCTGATGGATATTTCAGCTAAAAGTTGCAAAAAATAGTGTTAGTTGATTTTTATCATTTCAAAACCCAGATGTTACACTTGTTTTAAAGAACACTTCCTGATTTGCAATTATTTTGGCAGGTTCACATCCACTTGATAACCTCTTTTGCCCCTGAAGATAGTTTAGTTACTGATTCTGAATTCTGTAGGGCGGTTGTAATATTAGGATTATAGGTTGAAAAAAAATTAGAATGGAAAAGAATTATAAATTATACCTGTCTGTCTAAATAAAAGGTACTGAATTAATAAAACAACCGCTTAGGTTTTTGTAAAATGTATGCATTCATCTACAATGCAAGCCAAACCAAAATACTACATCCTATGCCATAAGAGTGTTGAAAGTCATGTGGCAGATATTAGCCATAGTGTCACTGCAAAGTGTTCACATACTATGGCAAGGGAACCTGGTAAGAAAGGCAGAGCAAAGCAATAGCCAACATGCCAAACAACTCAGTGTATCTGCATTTAACAAAAATTCCTAAAAGATAATCAGCACACTTAACAGGCACGTCATTCGGTGACAAGTGGTGTGGTGAATGGCCTTAGCAGTGTGGTGAATGGCCCAATAGCTTTACCTCTTCTTGACTTTCTATAGCTGATGCCCTAATGCATACCCTTTTCATTTCCATAGCTATCACAGGATGAAATTTTAAACAACTACTTGCCATTATGTAGAATGTAGCAGGTTACTAAAAAACCATTTACCTTCAGGTTGCCAGCAGCAGTGAGTACTGATTTCACAGCTCTCATTCCATAATCATAATGGTGCTGAGAAGACAACTGCTCTGAACACAGACGATATGTAGCTACAATTTTTACAGATAAAGGCCGAGCAGTAACAAACCCACAAGAATACAGAACAATCTCTGCAATCATGGCATAATCAGGAACCATCATAGCTACGGTTCTAAAGAGAGCCTATTGAACATACATACAAAAAAATCACATAAGAAAAAAACCCCCACACCACATTATTATATACGACTCTTTTATACAGCTAAAACTACACCTATTTTTCATATTCTACCAGAAAGTTTTTTGAATTATCCTCTTTCATCTATAGAAATAGTATTTCTGAATCTTCTATTCATACAATTACATCAAGTATTGTTTTCTTGCATTATTTCATTAATACAGTCACAGCCAATTAAATTCAACTATCACAATTATGACTACAATATATTTAATGGCTTTTCATAGATGATTAGAAATACTTTATTTTCCATTGTGACAACTCATGGTTGTAGGTCTTCATTCAAGAAAAAAAAACCACATAAAACACCACAAGCTCTATAACAGATAGGGGAGTGCAATACAACTACCACAAATATCGTGATGCTGCCAGACTCCTACTAACATTGTTTAGCTGCAACCCATGCTTCAATTTCACCACTGCTCTACCACACAAGCATCAGAAGATTTTTAAACAGCTAAAACTTTCACTACTTTTTGTATCTACTGGAAAGTTTTTTGAATTACCCTCTTGTTTATACAAGTAGTACTTCTGAATCTTCTATTCATACTGTGTTAGTGAGCAAACTTCCCATACAGTTCTGAGAAATATTTATGAAGACTGCATTTTTCTATGGTTTTACTGATTTATCAAGGTATTTGCTCAGCTTTCCTTTTCTTTCCATGGAGACAGGACAGATGTATTTAAAAGGATAAGAAAGGCTGTAACACTCTTGTAACAATCACTTAAACAGAATAGAAATCTCTGACATTTAAAACACTGTAAGTCCCTTCAGATCAAACCAAAATATCAGAAAAAACAGAAAATAATAAACCCTCCACATTTTTATTCAATATTAAGATATTATTCGCTGCTTGTACACTACAAAGCATTGGTGCTTAGCTAAGAAACACATCCGAGTTGGGTTTTTTTTAACTTACTTTCTTTTGTCCTGACAGTCAGACCTTGAATCAAGCAACCTGACATTCTAAAATTCAGTTTATTCCTATTTTCAGGCTAGTTATTCTTTTAAATTTATTTTTCTTCTAAGATTATTTTTTTCCAGTATGATCAAAACCTGAAGGTAACCAGTGTTAAACACTCTTAATAATTTCTATATTAGACAAAAGTTTATTTCTTGTTTTACTTTCTGCATTAGCTATTAAAAGAAATAAAGTGACAAGTGTTATAATACCTTAAGATTATCAGGAAGCTCTGAACGCCCAGCATAACCAGGATTCATCGTAATGAAGACTGCACAAGTAGGGTTCAGCTTCAGTTCAGTTCCTTCAAATACTATTATCTCAGCTCCTGAATTAATGCCTAGGGAGAAATGAAAACTAATGTCATTGCTGGGCAGGTTTTTTTGCATCTTTATTCTTTGTCATATGTAAGTGAAAATTATGATTAAAATAACAGGTTACCTCTTTGGATAGTAAAAATCTGCTGAGCAACCACAGAAAGTACTTCCAAGTCAATCCTGTTAAATTCATCAAAGCATGCCCATGCCCCACAAGTCAATAAACCCTAGAAAAACCAGACATATGACTAATTAATAGGTAACTTCTTATTTTGGACATACTGATCAAAACAATTCTGCGAAAAGAAAAAGCTTTAATGTGCAAAGAAAGGACTTATATCCATGATCCAGAGCACTAAACAAAATCGCCCCAGAAAGAATGTTTCGAAAATAATTACAGAAATTTAGAAACAAAGTTTGCCTGTAAAAAACCCCAAAATAATTAAGACAAAAAAACTTTCACAAACTAATCTAAAATCCTTATTCTTCTGTCATATGCAAAGTGTCTGTCAAACACACACATTTTGTTTGTTTTACCTTTATAGTTCGTATTTTGCAGCGGGACAAGGGGGAAGTTTTCAACACTAAACTTCCTCTCCAAACAATCCTCTCTTATTTTGTCTATGCTAACAGGGCTCAAAGTGACAAAAGGCAAGGTAAGGACCACTGCACAGCTCAAATTCATGGTTTGGTTAGAGAATCTCATGGCATACCATGTTATCTAAAGTGCAATTAAAGAATAATTCTCTTTTCCTAAAGTTCTGGTTAATTTATAGGTTTTTTTCTCAGCTATGCTCCCCAAATGCTACTGTACTGTCTCTGCAACACTGGTAGCCTTTAACAGCATCTCATGCTTTGCTACCAGCAATTCCAAAATTTCCATTTAAGACACAGAATTTTGCTTTCATCATTCTAAATAAAAACCCTTCATTTAGCTTATTTTGGTGAACTTCCATCATGCTGAATTTTGAAGATAAATCACATCATACCAATGCTACCTCTGACTAGGAAGATAAGAATAATGCCAGGGAAGAAAGCGTGCTTGCTCTATTTTTGTATAATTCTGTTCCAAAACAGGACACTGGGCTGTAAGACACACATGTCCATTCAGGACAGTTTTTCATAATTCAGAGGTGTCCACTAAGGCTAATACTGAAATGAATATATGCTTGATTTGTATAATATAATGACTCTTTAAAATCCCCTAAAATTTGCAAGCAAGTATGAAAAATGGACTTATTGCAATAGCATCTATGTTGTCTATTTAAAGAAAATAAAATTGCTATAGTATATTTCACTTTCAAAGCACATAAAAACATTCTGATATCTTGGTTGGATTCTTACTTACAGTAAGATCTATCTGCACAATACTAGCATTATATAGTAGCCTGGAAATGGCTAAAGATACATTTAAAATACCTTAAGACAACTACAAATGCTAGAATAATAAAATGGCTTTTATATAATTGAGAATACAACCATCACGATTTATCCAAACCTTAAAAAATTTTCCTAGTTCAAGGTAATCCAATCCATCAGAACAATTGAAAACCACACACTGTTTAGCTACAGCCTTTGCTAAATCTTTTGTAGTTTCTGTTTTTCCAGTTCCAGCAGGACCTTCAGGGGCACCTCCAAGATGCAGGTGTAGTGCACCAAATAGGGTTCTGGAAATAAAACAATACAACAACTGGAGGGGTGAGAGGGGAGAGGGAGGGACGTACAAATTTTTATGCCATTTTTCCAGCTGCTCTCACTTTTATAGAAACTTTACAAACTTTGTTTCATGTCTGTATTTTCCTGTGGTGGTACAGCTTACTTGCTTCTGGCCAGATATAGTTTACAAATGTGTAGCAATGTATGACATTTACTAGAAGTTCACAATAGAGAATAGCTTTCCACTATCTATATCCTCTTGTAATTTATCACTAATTATAGTTACACAAAGGATTTAATTTTATCACAAATTTAAATTAAAATGTTCATACAGGACTAAATTTATTCCACCAGAAGAAATATAGCCTACTCTAATTATGCCTATTATAACAAAAAATACAATCCTGTAGTCATCTATTCTATGAACTAATCAAAATATCTCAATTAAGTAAATTCTTGCATTCAGTACATTCAGTAACTTGTGGGTTTACCTGTAGCATCTGTCTGTAAGTGGAGTAATAACCAGCCTAGGGGTATTACCAAGATATTCATATCCATACCTCAGTCCAGCATTAATCATCTTTGTTTCTAGATGCCCTTCCTAAGAAACAAGGCATTCATTTTATAGAATAAAAGAATTAAACTCTTCACACACAAAACAACAAAATAAAATAAGAAGCCCCCACATACACACAATTCAATACTATTTCTCAAGTTCATTATCAGGCCTGATGCTCTTGAAACATCTGACTGCTCTAGGACACTAGTTTCAATGTGACTTTTACAATAAAAACCCCACAACAATAGATACTAAAGTACCAAACATAAGACCATTTTTTACATTAACCATTACCCATAAGAGAGTCATACTAACCATATAGCACAGTAGAACTGTCTTATTAGCTACTTAAAAGGTTAACAACTTTCTAAAAGGGTAAACAGAAATAATCATCACCAGCAGCTACAGTTACGGTCAATATGATGACTGATAGGGCAACATACAATCCTTACATATAAATCTGTTAATGTCACATGCAATTTCCTCTGTATTATGGGAAATCTTATCCTGATGCTTGTAAAAATACCATATTCTACCATTATCCAGTACAAATAATTATTTTTCCAATAAATGTAATGCTCAAAATAATATTGACAATGTCACACAAAAAACTCCAACTGAAAATTGTCATCTGTATAGCATTCTCTATCCTGCAGAATCAGGCAACCAGAATAGTCTTTCGCTGAACAAATTCTGCCTGTAACCGCCCTGCAAATTCAGCAAATGTACTGAGACTCAGCAGTGATGAAAAGAGTAATTTTAATTAAAAACTGTGTCTAGCTACTGGCCATTCTACTTAGCAATCCATAAAATGATTGGTTACAGGCATTATCTTATCAGCAGAAATTCCAAGAGTCGGTTAACCATTCTCAGTGTAAGCAAGCAAGCAGAAATTGAAAAGCTGTGAATAGAAATTACCTTCTAATAGGATTGAGAGGTATCACTTACCTCCCAGTAGTACCTAAGCTGACTTAACCATTCAAAGTCGTCCTCATCTTTGACTTTCTTGCTTACTAGAGATGCAATAACATCCCTAGCATGAACATCAAGCACAACAAGTGCTCCTAAAGTCACTCGATTCTGATGAGACAGCTCTCCTCGCACCAAGGTGACAATGTCCTCAATTTGTTTATTATTCTGTTTCAGATAATCCTCTAGTGCCTGCAAAAATGTTTACAAGTTATGAAGTTGCATGGCTAGTCATAAGGCATGATTATTTTTTCTTAGTATTACTTTTATCTCTCTGTATTAAAAAGTTCCTTCTCACTGTAGTTCCACAACCTTCATTCACTGGCAGTTCAACAGGGTTTTGGATTTGGGTTTTTAGGGGTTTAATTTCCTACTTTTACAGAACCATATGTAAAGCATCAATGATATGTATCTGGAAACAAAACAGCATACACTATTTTCTTCCCAGAACAAAGGAAATAGTCTTTAACTTTTTATACATTTCACATTAACATAAATACCATGTTACATATATTTTAAATATCTATATATACAATATACTTCCTATGATTAAGGGACACTGTCACCTTAAAAACACCTTTTTGTCCTGCAAAAGACAGAATAAAAAACTAGTTCTATGATTCAAAAAAGTTAATAAGAAAATGCATTTTCTTGTTAGTTTTTTTGTTTATTTTCCTCTGGTTATAGTCTGGGTTCTGTTAGTCTAATCATTTCTTTCACACTGTAATTGATAGTTTCTTTCATGCTAATAAGTTGCTGATAAACAAAAGGGCTTGTATTGTGACAGTACTTAGATGTGATTTAAGTGCTTTACTGAACTGAAATTAAAAAGTGGGAATAACCTTAGTAATACATTCACACCAAAGCATGTTTCTATAGAGGCATAGCTTCTACTTGTCTGGACAAAAACTCATCTAGGCCTGTTTTAGATTTTAATCCCTGCTAGCTTGCTGTTCCTCTCCAAACACTGGCACTTGCAGCCCTCAAGAGACTATGAGGTTTTGAGATCTCTCAGCTAGTTATTTTCCAAACATTAAGTATCAAAAATCATCTGCTTAATATCACTTCTTTCTATACATGAGAATGAAGCAACAAACACAGAGCTCAAAAGCAGATCAATTTCTAGTGTTGCATTAGAAGTCCTGACCAGCACAAAACCTGAAATATCTCTCTAAGGTCAGGGATAACAACCCACCTGCTTACCACCATGCTTTCCTCAGCAAACATGAGATAATACTTGGGGCACAGAGTATGTCCTTAACTCCCATATCAGTGACATTCCTCAGTGCTATCCTTCTGACCATATGACTGTATATCACTGAGAATGCATATGGCCAGCTAGACAATAATTTCAAAATTTATGAAATCCCTCTGGTTTTATAAAATATCTTAGTTCATTATTTGGTTTTAATAAGAAATTTACACTTTTGATTTAGGTACAAAAATTACTTGTTGAAAACAACTCAAAAACATTCAAAAGGGAGCATGTGTGTATGCATGTGCATATATGTGTAAACACACAGAATCATAGAATGGTTTGGGTGGGAAGGGACCTAAAATTAAACAGCTACAGGTTGGGTGGAGAAGTGATCCAGAGCAGCCATGCAGAGAAGGACTTGGGGGTGTTGGTCGATGAGAAACTTAACATGAGCTGGCTTCAGTGTGCACTCATAGCCCAGAAACCAACCATGTGCTGGGCTGCATCAAAAGAAGCATGACCAGCAGGTCAAAGGAAGTGATGCTGCCCCTCTACTCTGCTCACTTGGAGTACTGTGTACAGTTCTGGTGTCTTCAACATAAGAAGGACATGGAGCTATTGGAACAAGTCCAGAGGAGGGCCATGAGGACAATAAGGGGGCTAAAGCACGATCCCATACAAAGACAGGCTGAGAAAGTTGTGGCTGTTCAGCCTGGAGAAGAAAAGGCCGCATGGAGACCTCAGAGCAGCCTTCCAGTATCTGAAGGGGGCCTACAAGGATGCTGGAGAGAGACTCTCCATAAGGGATTGTAGTGCTAGGACAAGGGGTAATGGATTGAAACTTAAACAGGGGAAGTTCAGGTTAGACACAAGGAAGAAGTTCTTTGCTGTGAGGGTGGTGAGGCCCTGAAACAGGTTGCCCAAAGAAGTGGTAGATGCTCCATCCCTGACAAGATTTGGAAGAGATTGTCAGGAGATGCAAATACCTCTCAGCCACCTCACTAAATACAAGAGTCTTTTCACAGCAGAACAAAGATTCTGGGCTGAAGCCAGACAAGCAGAATTCCCACTACAACAGAATTTGATTGAAAGCTACAGGAAAGACAGGTTTCCTTGCATGCCCATGTACAGAGAAGACTTGATATAGACCAGCACAAGAACTTTTGTCTAGGCTGAGAATTCTGTAACAGACATTCCCAAAAGCAAATTAATTAATATAACCTTTGCTTAACTTCCTCTAAAAATCTCTAAGGTTAGGTGCCTCATCTGATGGTGGCAATTCTGGAACATTTCCAAATACAATAGGGAAGATCATCAAGCCTTAGTGATAAACCAGTAGAAAGGTTCTACAAAACACATATCATGAATCTTAATTCAGTGCCTTAAATACCTTTATTCTCAGTAGCATTATTAATGGATTATAAATTCTGTACCAGTGTCGTGGTTTAAGGCCTGCCACACAGCCCACTCACTGCCCCCCCACCTCCTCCCTTGGCTCCTGGAGGGATGGGGA
>WYDI02037012.1:0-13792 GCA_009867235.2 Psittacus erithacus | reverse complement strand
GAAAGTCCTTGGTCAGAGTAAACATTACTGAGCAGCAACTGAAACCATCGGTGTTATCAGCGCTGTTCCCAGGCTGAGAGTCAGAAACACAGCACTGCACCAGCTACTAAGAAGGAGAAAAATGACTGATGCTGCTGAACCCAGGACACCTGCAGAAAGGAAATATTTGCCGACATGACAATTGCTGACATTCGTCATTGGATGGACATCACAGCATGGAGACACACTGTAAGAGTTAGTAATCCTTCAAAGAGATCTCCCAGGTTTTTGTTTCTTCAGGGGGTATGGCTGTGTGTTTGTCTACAAACTAGGTAGTAGTTTGTGGCTACTATGCTGGGTTTCGTAGTATAATGAATCATAGAATCCTAGAACAGTCAGGGTTGGAAAGGACCTTAAGATCATCCAGTTCCAGCTCCCTGCCATGGGCAGGGGCACCTCACACTAGGACCATATCACCTAAGGCTCTTGTCCAACCTGGCCTTGAACACTGCTAGGGATGGAGCATTTACCACTTCTTTGAGAAACCTGGTCCAGCTCCTCACCACCCTTACAGTAGAGAACTTCTTCCTCATATCTAACCTGAACTTCCTCTGTTTCAGTTTGAACCCATTACCCCTTGGCTGGTTGCTTCCTACTGATTCCCTGTGAATAGACATCCCTCTTTGCTTCCATCCAGATACAGGCATGAAAATAGTTTCCAATTGCAGCTGATCAAGGAAGCCAGATAATACCTAGGAACTAAATACCCCTCCATCTTTTTCTCCATAGGAAATTTAAACTTGCTTACTAACCCAGCTACAGCCTCTGATGACACTGCAAACCTGCTTAAGAGCATTAGACAGTATGCCAGCATTTATCCACTCAGCAATGACTCTTAATTCCCATTACATTCAAATTCCCATCTTTCGCTGCAGCTTGATTACAACGGTGATTAATTTTAAAGTCAACATATTTACCCAAAATACAACATCATTAAAAAGCCTAAACATAAAAGTGCATATTTACAAATATCTTAACTTGATGTGATTAGAACAAACATACTTCTCTGTCCTTGTTTGGGTACACGCAGATGAGCCCCAGCTTCTTTTCCACCGTTATATTTTCATGCCAATAGATGGCACTAGCATTTTCTCCATCTTTTACTAGCGTTAGATTTCCATATGATACCTACTGCCCTTGCTTGGATTTTCAAAGGGTTGAATTGCTCATTTCCAAAGGGATGTTTTATCCTTGGAACATACATAATTTCACTTCAGTTTTGCTTTCAGCTAATAAATTTCTGCATACTTCATAAAGCCTCAATGCCACGAGACTGACTTTTTCCCATTGTGAAAACAAAATGAATTGAAAGTTTTCATTTCCATACTGATGGGAGAGTTGCCCATAAAAAGCCTGCAGGATCTCAGTATAGGGTGCCTTAAAACTTCCTTGGCTTTTCCTCCATCCTCAGTATGAAAATAGAAAGAAGTTTCTCCATTTCAATTATAGTTTCATTTGAAGAATGATGAGGGGGTTGCATGAAAAGCAGAGAGATTAAAAAGTGTGAATAAGAGTCTCAGTTTATTTTACTTTATCCCATAAACCTGGAAACTGGTTGAGATTTCCTTTTCATGTGATGTATGCCAGTTTAGCCTTTCTAATTAAACCCATACCTTAGGAAAATGCATTTTAACATTCTAGAGGTGCTCTTGTCTGTTGCCAGTGCATGGTCCTCATGAATTAAAGTGAAAATTCAGATGATCATTGTCATCCCAAACCGTTTATTTTCATATGCCTGTGCTTAGGAGAGGCTGATGTTGTGATTGGCTTCTCCAGTGTTAGAGAGTATCGATGGATTTGTATTTCAAAGGGTATCAGGAGTAAACAGAGTATAGATTCAATTAATTGCCTCGGCAGAGCATCTCTATAGGAAGTGTCAAGGAAAACCTGAAAAGATTCCCCAGGTCCCCTGCTGCTAACAAAACTGATGTTTCTCCAACTTGGGAGGATATGCTAAAGAGAATTGTAGAAATGTCTTTCCCTTTTTCCTATCATCTGCTACATACTGAAGAGGATTCAATGGGACCTCAGATGAATCCATCAACCGAAACAGACTGTGAAGTCTAATTAAGAAACATGCAAATCTTATATGCACACACTGGTCATATTCCCTCCACTCCCACCCACTCTATATGGATTTAGGACATAGCCATGAGTTAGATTAAGGTTGATGATGAGAAAGTCCCTCTTGTGTTGTTCTAACATCAGGTCATGCCTAACAAGGTATGACATGAACCCAAAGGACCAAGTGAGTCCTGGACCCTGTGACATTCACTCTCATCAGATCTCTGTATTACTGATAGATCTGCTTCAGTGCGGCAGGTAATTGTCAGCTAGCCCAGGGCAGCAGCATCTTGCATTTGCAATTTAATGCCTATAACAGTTGCAGTGTCTTTGCTAATACAGAACTAGTTAACATGCCAGTTAAAGGCACATGGGTTTTGACACGGGAGCAAGCAGAAGGTGCAGAAATTAAACCACTATAATTAATTATGTTTGCCTCTTTGAGTAAGGCACTGGTGTCCCGGGATTTCCTGTCTATCTTCATTCCCTTTGTTCATCTTCCTTCCTGGTAATAAAGCAACACTTGCAGAAATTAACTTGGTGGAAATTGATTAAAGGTGGACATTGTTTGCCCATGATAGTAATTGTCTACAATGCCTGGTGATGGGAAAATGTGCACATACAGATGTAGGAACATGAACGTTAATCTTCTCCACTCAAGCTGGAAGAGTTAGGAAGTGGGTCAAGGAGGTGAGCTTAGTCAGAAAGCATGGAAAGGAAGAGAAATAAAATGAAGATTACATGGCAGGAAAGTGAGTTTGGCAGCAGCATCCAGTGCGACAGAGAATTCCACAAGTATTACACCCGACTGAGCCAACACAGTAAAAACCCCCTTATAGTGCGTTACAGAATTGGGTCTGATGGCTGTGCCTTAAGGTTTCTTGTAATTAGCATGAGTTTTGACTTTGGCCTTCTTTCCTCCTCCAGTTTATGCAAGTAAAACAGTACTGCCCAAGGATTAGGTCAAGTGCATCCACTTGAGATTCATCCTGTTATAACCTGAGTGGGAACAGACCTTTATTTTTCCTTCTGATCTAATACTACCTGAAGATGAACATGAGGTGAATCTTTCTGGCCATATGGCTTCCCTGCTCCCTGATGGTTCCCTGTCACATCCTTGGTACACCTGTCACATCCTTGGTACACCTCCTATAGGGGAAGGAGGGCTTCATCCTCCTCCATCCATCTTTCATCCAATGAAAATGGAAGTAGGAGATGAGGGAGTCCAAGATTGCAGATGAAAACAGGGATTATCCTTCGCAATTTGTCATCACACCCATGAGCTGTTGCTAATGGTTTTAGCCTGATAGCCAAGTGTTATCAGAGGCTGTTACAGATGACTACTCACAAAAATAGGTAAGTAAGGAAAGCTGATTGAGTTAAAACACAGAGGGCAAAAAATATGCAAAACCTAAGGGCTGAAATTAGTCAGGGGGTAAGCAGGCCCTGTTCTGATAGCTGAGTTCCCTGCTGTCTAATAAAACTCCATAATTCTTTCCATTATTAGTGGAGTCTGAGATCTTAAATGAGAAAGAAAGAGCAAAAAGCAGAAATAATTTTGGAATGCTGCAGCTCCATGAGGAATTTGAAGAACTGTGTTTATCTCTCTCTAACATCGTTGTATCTCTCTATTCCTTTAATTTCGGCTCTATTCATCACCCAGACAAACTAATCTGAAGCATTTGTAACACTTTTTCAGTGTATTTTTTAACACATTATTATGCATCTCTTTGCATAATAATTTCCCCCAAGTCCTTATAAGGACTGCAATAATCCCTTCATGTTAACTTTTCTTATTTGATTTCCAGCTTCATCATCTCCAAAACAAGGGCATAGGGGAATATGTGTATTAGCAAATAGATCTCACAGCAATTGCTACTGAAAATGAACATCAAAAAAGGATAAGTTTGAACTATCTCACCAGGGCAACAGTACTCACATAGGTATGCTTCTATCAGCCTGGGTTGGAGCCATGAGATCATAAGGGCAGAGGAAATAGTTGAGACCAAGCGCAAGTAGCCTGTTCCTGCCATCAGTCGAATCAGGATGGCAAAGAAAGGGTAAGAAAAGAGCAAGCAGAGGTGATATAGACTCAAATTTCTTCCATCTTCTAACCATTTGCAGTTCACACCTGAGCCTGTTGTAGCTCTCCTGTTTATTAATCGGCAACAGAATTCTTTTCTGGGTGTTCTTGCAGTTCAAAGGATGGCCTGAAGCCAAACTGCAATTCTGCAAGCAAAATAATCTCTTGAAGAAGTTCTTCAGATCTATAACTGTACTGATTTTGGTGGGATAGAGTCAATTTTCTTCATAGTAGCTAGGATGGGGCTGTGTTCTGGATTTGTGCTGGAAGCAGTGTTGATAACACAGGGATGTTTTAGCTGTGCTGAGCAGCTCAAGGCAGTCAAGGCCTTTTCTGCTCTTCACCCCATCATCAAGTAGGTTGGGGGTGCACAAGGAGTTGGGAGGGACACAGCCAGGACAGTTGACCCTACCTGACTTCCAGACCATATGATCTCATAATCAAGCATATAAAGCTAGGGGAAGCAAATGGAGGCAGAGGGTGTTAAGGGTGATGGTGGTTGTCTTCCCAAGTCACCGTTATACGCGATGGAGCCCTGCTGTCCTGAAGGTGGCTGAACCCCTGCTTGACCATGGGAAGTGGTGAATTAATGTCTTGGTTTACTTTGCTTGTGTGCATGGCTTTTGCTTTAGCTATTAACCTGCCTTTATCTCAACACACAGGTTTTCACACTTTTAGGCTTCTGATTCTCTTCTTCATCCCACTGAGAGGGAGTGAGCAAGTGGCTATGTGGGACTGAGCTGTACCACATCTCTTAGGGAAAAGACTAGAAAGAGAAGACGTATGCAGCTGAAAAGTATAGCTAAAGGTTGTCATATATAATACTCAGAATGGTTCAGGCAGGCTGTATCATATTATGCAATGTCCTGTTTGAATGAGAAGGACATTTGGAGTTGCTGCAGTATTCAAGGGGATGCTTAGCGGAGTTAAGTCTTCTGTTCTTATTCTTGGTTTTGAATACCTTTCAAAAGAAAAACCCCAAAATCACCTTCCAATGATTTCTTCCTCTGGTACAAAGGAAGAAAATCCTAAATATATGTCAGAGCTGTCCTGAGACCTCAAAATGTACCCATAGATCACGATTACAGCATTTGCCTCTGTCATACATGAAATAAAGAATGTGCTCAGTGTGCTACCTTGCTGGGTACCAAACACCCTGTAATACAGGTGTTTCCACACCTCAATAGCAGCAGCTTTGAAGTTCACTTTCTAATATTGGTTAAAAGATTACCTGAAGACTTTGCCTTTCAGATTCCTTTTCCTGTATATTACAAATTTGCCTGCTCTGCAGAAGAGCAGTACAAGGACTTTGTTCTTTTATTCTAACAGACAATGTCAATAGATAAGTGTGCGTTAAAACTTCAAGATCATATTATTTAGACTTAATTCAATTAAACTTTTTTGTGCTTTTGTTGGCAGTTTTCTATTAAGGTCATTCAGCCTAACTCATACTTCAGAAAGAAATAACTGCACAGAGTCTTGCTACTTAATATATAGGAGCGCTTCAACTGCCAAAGTCCAAGGTGAACCCAAGGAAATGACTGCTCAGGTAGATAGGAGGACATGCCAGCAAACAACCAATCTCAGCCAAGCCACTGCTGCCAACCCCAAAGGAAGATTCTATTGTCAGTTGATTGTTTTATCTCTATCTTCTCTTCAGAGGTGCTCTAGCCTGTTGCAAAGACTGAAACTGCACTGAGGTCAAGATACCTCAGCAGTGTAACAAGGTCCCAAGAGCACCAAGAATTTTTCCAGAGATAAAATTAAGACAAAATTAAATTAATAAAAATTAAGATAAAAGTTAAGATAAATTAAAATAAAAATTAAGATAAAATTTATCTTAACTTTCAAGAACAGCAAGTATATAATTGAATCAATGTAAAAACCTTCATAATGCACTACAGGAGTGTCCCACACACATCCCAAGTTGTACTAGCATAGAATCGTAGAAGGGACCTTTAAAGGTCATCTAGTCCAAACCCCTGTAAGGAGCAGGGACATCGTTAACTAGATCAGGTTGCTCAGAGCCCTGTCCAACCTGAATGTTTCCAGGGATGGGGCACGTACCACCTCTCTGAGCAACCTGGGACAGTGTTTCAACTATTCCCACCATAAAATATTCTTCCTTATACAGCTATTCTACATCTACCCCCTTTTAGTTCAAAAACATTACCCCTTACTGCAGGCCCTGCTTAAACATTTGTCCCCATCTTTCTTATAAGCCCCCTTTAAGTACTGAAAGGTTTGCGCTACATCAAATAGAATGTGATCCAGCACCTTAAAGATGCCACCTGGTCATGAGAAACAAGCAAAATGAGGGGATCATGTGTGCCTGAGGCTTAACCAAATTCTGAAATGGATTGCAATGGCCTAGGGCTCCAGCCTTAGTTTTCTGGACAGAAGAAAATAAAGAGTCAGAAGCTGTTTGTGCAGCTCTGTTCAAGAACGAAGCTTGCTAACAGGGAATGCCAGCATCTTCTGATGGCTGTGTGGGCACTCTTCTCCATCCGAACCTACACAGGCATTGTGGAAGCTGCTACTGTCAATGAGAAGCCTCTCAGACCTATTGGCATAATTTCTGCCACATTAAAACGAGCAAGAACTTTCATGCTGTTCATGAATCCAGAGAAGGCCGTGGCATACAGGTGAACCTTTAAATTTAGATGGTGACGCAGAGGAGCATCTGTACATTATTATAGATGGTCGGTCATGCACTGGGGCTTAGAAAATCACTGAGGCAAGGAATACATCGACTACAGCATGGAAAAGGTTTCAATACAACATCAGCAAACCCATAAATCCTTGGCTGTTAGCCCAAGTATATTAACACTATTGCCAAGTGCTGACCTGTCTGTAACAAAGACCTCTTGAGTCTGCCACAAAATGTGGTTAATTGGATGGAATGATCTCCACTGATTTCAGTGGGATCTGCATCAGGAGTTTCAGCGTGAAGTAGGGCCCATGTCTGAAGTGACCTCTCGTGCCAAAGCAATGTCATACTCAATCTTTGCTTTCATTTGCTTCAGGTCTGAAACTGGAGCCGGAGAAAAATAACTTCAAGTATCAGTGAAAGTCTTCACCTAAGTGAATTTGGGATGTTTCTGTCAATAGACATTTGCTGTGGCTCAGTTGATGTCTCTGTAGAAGTGTTTTCTGTTCACCTGTCTGCATTTCTGTTCCTGAAAAGATTATCTATAGTGATGTGGAAACAGTGATGTCGAAAAGCATGCCAAAGACCAGAGTTTACAGACTTTGAAGTGCAGACACTGAGATGTTCCAGCCATCTTTTAACCTCAATGCTACTGCTTTTTTCTGGTTCTGGTTGAAAATAAGACATTCTGCAATACTACATAGACAACAGAAATAATACTGTCTAACCAGTAACTAGCTGTGCATAGGGAAAGCTCAAGACCAAGCACACAGTCTGGGCTGGGTTTGCTGGCAATGGATGTGATGGAGGTAACACTGTGATCTCAGTATGTCAAAGCACTTTCAGCACATGTTTACCATGGCACTGCTGTCCCTTCGAGCTCCATGTGAGTCTTGCTTAATCTCAATGAGCTTAAAAATGATCAGAGAAGATGTTAGAATTGAAGATTTGATTCTAGAAAGAGATAATTCAATATGAGTAAGAATAAATAAATACCAATGTGTGATGAGTGCCAGTTCTGTTATGTAGAGGATAGACTGAGAAATCTACTTGTCAACAAAAGCAGTATGCTTGCTCTCAAAACATGTGCTTCTTTGGAGGATGAATAGTACTGAACAGAGGATTGCCATTCAATCTCCTTATTTAAAGGAAAGTACAAGGAGAGAAAAGGAATGTAATTCAGAGTGTGAAAGTCTTCCAAGAAAATTGTGATGGAAACATGGACTTATACGGAAGCAGATCAGGTAAATACCAAGGAACATATGTAAGGCTATAAACTCTGTAATAAAATTGGGCTAAAGAAATTGGCTGGCTGGAAACAGTAAGAGAGGCAGCTTTATGTTGCTCCTGGGTTTGGAACGCATGAAGTAGAAGTTTCTGTCCCTTCCACAGAGTATGTTAACTCCATTTTGTAAATCTCTTTAATTTGATTATTTCCCGTTAAAGTGATTTATTGACACTCTTTTGCCTTTATGGCCTGACTCGTAAAACATTAGACTGTAGTGATAGGAAAAGAGGTGACTGATGGGTTCAAACTGAAACAGAGGAAGTTCAGGTTGCATATAAGGAAGAAGTTCTTTACTGTGAGGGTGCTGAGGCACTGGAATGGGTTGCCAAAAGAAGTGGTGAATGCTCCATCCCTGCCAGTGTTCAAGGCCAGGTTGGACAGAGCCATGGGTGACATGGTCTAGTGTGAGGTGTCCCTGCCATGTGCCCCTGCCCGTGACAGTGGGTTGGAACTGGATGATCTTAAGGTCCTTTCCAACCCAAACCATTCTATGATTCTATGATTGATTCTATGATTCTATATTTGGATGGCCCATCACTACACTGTTGAAGACACTAGATCCCAGAGCTTACACGTATCTTCTGTAGACTGCAGGTATCATGAGCCTAATTATTGTGCATGAGATTGAATGATGTGAGAAAAGAGTAAAACTCTGTGTTTTGCGAGCAAGATCTCTATTAGATCTGCTTGCCAGTTCAACATCTTGAATGTCCCTAAAAGAATAATTGTTACCATCGAAAAGCATTCTGGTTTACTTGTCCAAGTTCATCTGTGATATGCTATTAAACACAGAATGAAGTATAAGATGCAATTACTCTGGAACCAGGGAAAAATAATAGAATGGCTGTACCTGACCTGACTTTGAAGTGTTGTTAAAAGCAGTTAAGAACAAGAAATAGGGTCCCTGATGCTCATTTCAGGGGTAAAAATTGAATCACAGAGTATAACAGCAGAATATTCTCTTATTAGCAGAAATTACGCGAGGATTTAATGGAGATATTCAACAGGGATGTGAACTGCAATATCAAGTGATAAATCCAGGGCACCACAGTTTAAAATCCCATTGTGAGCTTCTTAAAATGCTGGTTTTTGCTTACATGCACTGAGCACTTCTGAAATCTAAGGATGGAAAAAGCACTCACTGCTGTCGTAAAAGAGTCCTCAATTACTGATTGACCATGCTCACCTCTTTCCAAAGGCAACCTGCACTCTTCTTTCAGTCTCTGCTGCTCAAATCTAGTCACAAAAATGTGGAAAATGTGCTGCTTAAAACCATTTGCAATGGAAAAAAACCCTTATTTTATCATTTCTTTCTTCAGTAAACTCCAGTTTAGGCTCAATGAGGCTCTTTTCTGGCTTTTTACTAGATGGCCCTACCTTTCTGTAGACTTGGCTTTTCATTTCCAAATTTCAAAGAGCAGAAACAACCTGGATGCAGGAATCAGGCATTCTTGCAATTCAGTATATTGGCAAAGTCCTTATTCTTGTAGTGGATCTTCCATCACTTTTATATTCATCCACCACACCATGAATATTGGACATCTAATGACAGAGCTTTGGTAATATTCCATCGTACACTAACTTAGTGAGTGCATCCAGCTCTCCTCCATGGGGAAAACAAAACCAGAAAATACAATCAAGGGGCTTGGAACTGGATGATCTTAAGGTCCTTTCCAACCCAAACCATGCTATTCTATTCTCAAACCAAGGTAAGTTTTGCCATACTGAGTCAGACCTGCGGTTTTCATGTCTCTGGATTAGAAAAATTACCTTAGAGAAGGTTTTAGCATGAATTCTTGCAGAGAAGCTCAGAAAGCAATCTCTTTAATATGCTGTCCTACCTTCATTTTTGCCACATGAGGAAGATGATGTGACTTGCTAAAAGGTCATGCATACCAGAGACCTAGAGGCAAATCCTACATCCCAGTGTGATGATCGAGGCACTAGAACACACCCTTGGGTTACCTTTGTTTTTTCCCAGGAATCTTAAGCAAATAGTTCCTTTGATGAGGAAGCCCAATCATAGAAAAGAGTGTGTCTACCTCTAAAGTCCATACTAGAGGTAGTAGGTGTTGGAATAAGGACACATCATTTGTTCAGGGAAGAGTGACTGTCTGGAGAGCCTCATAAAGCATAGTTTCCACCTACAGCACAAGTAATGTTAGGGGGCAGCCACAGCATCTAAAGAACTACCTGCAGCTACTTTCACACTCAACAGAATCTTGCTTTGCAGAAAAGGAAGCTCTAGCCATCAACAGACCCATCAAATCTATATAATCATGCATTTCTTGCCTTCTCCTGTGTTTTTTCCATCTCATCTCTAATTTATGATAGAAAAATTGTCTGGCATGTCAGTCAGGGAAGGTTGTGGACCCCTGTGTAAGACCATGCTGCTTTGTACATGCTGTACACACCAGGAACATCTGAATGGCAGCTAGCTGAGGGAAGCATATTACTGCTCGTACTGAGGGATGCACATCTAATACAGAAATAGAATCCAAAGACAATACAGGCTGAGGCTTCCCAGTATTGTCTTGTGGGTTTGCAAATCTTTGATAGGGAAAATGAAAAATCTGAGAGGTTTAATTTAATATTTTCCCAATAAAAGCAAGTTGAGCTCTTGCTGCTTGGTTGGCAGAGCAAGGACTCAGTGATAGAACAAACAAAATCACTGAGGTGAGACTCCCTTCCACTGCTCTTGCGAGTCAAGTCATGTATATAAATTGTCACGCTGTTATTGTGTTTAAAGCCAGTGCTGTAGATCACACTTCTTATAATTGCTCTGCAATAAAGCAAGTGCAAAAGCCTATTTGTCAGGTTTTTTCCTTTTTTAGTTGAAATATTTCCAACATCTCCCACTTCCCTCCGTTTCTTCCAAGCAGCCATGTGAATTTAAAGGATTCGATTGCAACTTGGAGACCATTTTATAAGAGCAGAAGCCATAAAGCAAACCTTATCAGCCCTGGTGGATATGCTACAATCCTTACTCCATGTTTTTGTGCCTTCATGGGTAGGCAGGCAAAATGATTTGGTTTAGAAGAAGTGAAAGAAAGAGAGATACAGAAAACCAGGAAGGGCACGATCATTTATAGAATCATTAGAGATTGATTAATGATCTTACAGGAAAAGATCCTGAAGATCATCAAGTCCAATTATTGCACCCTGTAAAGATCCACAGACCATAGGAAGCTGCTCATCATGCAAATGCAAATAACTTGTTCTGTTTGATCTAAAGGGAGAGAGAAAAAACACCACATTACACACAATCAGTTCAAAACAGGGATTTTTCATCAGGGATGGTAGTGGTAAGACAAGGGGTGATGGGTTCAAACTGAAACAGGGAAAGTTCAGGTTGGATATAAGGAAGAAGTTCTTTACTGTGAGGGTGGTGAGGCACTGGCACAGGATGCCCAGAGAAGTGGTGAATGCTCCATCCCTGGCAGTGCTGAGGATGAGTTTGGAGCCTTGGGTGACATGGTCAAGAGTAAGGCGTCCCTGCCCATGGCAAGGGGGTTTGGAATTGAATGATCTTAAGGTCCTTTCCAACCCAAACCATTCCATCATGCTATGGTTTTTATATGAGCTGTCATGTGAGGAAAAGAGATATTCTGATGCCAAAATAGGAAAGAGAAGTTAATTGAAAAAGGCAAGGGGAAGTAGTGTTCGTCCTATTGCTATAAAAAGGAAGGGAAACAGCAACTCTTTTTCTTGCTATACGATGTTGAACATACCCAAGGGACACCCTACAGTCATGACAGTCAAAGGCTAAATTTCTCAGAAAAGATATGTCAAAACATATTCATCATGTGCTTGTTTGCTTTCAAACATGAATATACTTCCTGCAGAAAGGGCGACTTTGAAGACATCTGTCTGAAAGGCCACTTTCTTAAGCAAATGGGAAAGGATCAGAAGAGACCATTTTAGGATGGCAAGGCAGGCAAAAGTAATATTAGTCACATTCTGACTGGGAATTAATCTCTGAATTTCATTCCTTCCACACTTTCATGAGGTGGGAAAATCATTCAGAGGGGCAGCCACAAAACCTGGCCACAATGTAAGTCTCTTTGGAGGTATTGCTGAGACCTCTACCCCCAGGATCTTTTCACTGTTAGGGAATGTAAGTAGTGCTATCACTTCCATACATTCAGATCAAATTATGAGAGTTATAAATCTCTATTCTTCACACACAATTCCTTTCATCTTTTGGGAACTGGAGTGCAACTTTATGGCAGACTGGAATATCTGAGAGTCAGAATAAGACCTGTCTAGGAATTGCTCAATTACAATGCAACCATTTACCTGTTCCTGCTCTGAAATATTAAAAGAAAATAAAGGTGAAGGGAAGTGATGAATGAGAGAAGAAGGAATAAAAGACCTCAGTCATATGAGAGAAAGCAAACCACTGCCCACATAATATAACACAGATGTGTGTTTTAATTTTGGTGGGATTAGGGGTTTCTGGTGAGGGACCATTCCTATTGAGATTACGTTAACCTAGAATGGACCACTCCTGGTCAATAGTACCTGTAGTATCAATAAATCAAGGAAAAATTGGCACCTTATTTCTTCATGGGTTTCTTAAATCTTTCCTTACTGGGTGATGAGTTCAGTTGCTGCACCACTATATTGTTTGGCTGCAGGACATTAGGCAGGAAGCATCATGGTGGAGGGAACCACACATCTTGGTTGCATCTGAAGTTCTCAGACTCTCCCACAAGCATCTGATTTTAGTCTTACGAGCTACCAATATCTCATCCAACTGAGAACAGAGGGTTGTGGATGTTCTCTTCATAACGAGGACACACGCGTTCCCCAGACCACAGATGGTTTGGTTTAGGTTACCCTCCCTGGCTGGGTTCTTCTAGGCAGCTTCACATTCAGTCCTTTGTTTTAGTAGAATTCTCTTGGAAAGTCCAGATCTACATTCTATTTCTTCTCTGTCAGAAAGATGCATTAGTTATTACAGTAGGCCTGCTCTTTTATTTCCTTCATAGAAACAATGCAGAACTATTTTGGACAGCCTAAGTGGGGCAGATGGCTTCATAAACTCATTCATGATTGACTTATCACTGAACAAGCTTGTCAGGAAACATAGTTTACTGTAATCAATACTTCCAGGTAGACTCCTGAGCTCTCTCAAAATGGTTGAAACTCCTCTAATATTGCCCATTTTGTGGTCTGGATGAGACAAGCAGCCTTTTGTGTGTTCCTTGAATAAAATCACACACCCAGTGAGCATACTCACCTCTGGGATTTCTCCCAACAGTGTTTCAAATAGGGCATCACTTCCTTGCAGGTTGCCATAGGCAAAAATGCAGTCTCTTGCATTGGTTTGTGGTTACAAACAAACAGATCATCGTCTTCAAACAAGAAGATTAATTTTCAGGACAGGATTGGAAGTTCATGTGGGCAATCAAGCCTTTCACATGAATGCATCAAACAACTGCCAATCCCAGCCACCACAGGGTGCATTAACTCTTAGTTGTGTTCTTACAAGACTAATGGAGATGGTCAGGTACATCTTCATGCCCTGCTCCTTACAGATCCTTTTAGAACAGAAGAGAACAGAAGAGAACAGAAGAGAGCAGGCCAGGATAGGATAGGATAGGATAGGATAGGATAGGATAGGATAGGATAGGATAGGATAGGATAGGATGGGATAGGATAG
>WYDI02037009.1:0-38339 GCA_009867235.2 Psittacus erithacus | reverse complement strand
ATTATTCATATTTATTATAACGTACCTATAGAATCTCTTCCCGTAATCTTTCACATCCGTAGCCAGGTTTAATTCAATCCCACTGTCAATGTCATTGACAAAGATGCTGAACAAGACTGGCCCCAACACTGACCCCTGAGGAATATCTGTTGTCATTGGCTGGTCTTCAGCTGGACACAACTCTTTGCATGCGGCCAGCCAGCCAGTTCTTTATCCAATGAGTGGTCCATCTATCAAATTAATGTCTGTTCAATTTAGAGACAAGGATGTCATGTGGACAGTGTCAAATGCTTTGCAGAAGTCCAGGTCGATGATGTCAACTGCTCTGCCCTTGTCCATCAGTTCTGCAGCCCCACCATAGAAGGCCACCAAATTAAGTGTCCTCATAAATCATTTTAGTCACAAATAAATGGCTTGCTAGGTTTTGTAACTTAGTTTAGTGCAATATAGTTTTTAAGAGTTGGTTTTTATTTGCAAATGTGTCAAAAACCTGTAAAACACTTAAGAAAACATAATGATTTCTCTGCTAATTATTACAGGGAGAGGTTATAGTTTCAATTATCAAACGCTTATGACAATGTTCAAGCTGTGCTAGTTTGGTTGGACATATGGTATCACTTGTGGCTTGATTGGGTGAGCATCACTGTTAGATCCAATTTAATAAACATGTCATATGAAATCTACATTTTTCTTCAGTAATTATTTTAACTTTTTTTCAATTTTCTTATTACTTATTATGCAATACTTATGTTCCTTTATGTATACATATTAGTTAAACTCGAAGACACAGGGTAAAAAAAAATCCTTTAAAAGATTAAGTATAACAGTTCAATTAAATATTTTTATGTTTCATTCAGTTCCATGACAAGTAATAAATGCTTTTATTTAATTTTGATGCCATTAATAGCAGAAAAAGTGGTAATGCAGCTAAGGAGAGGAAAGGCATCAAAACTGAAATGTCATTCTATCCTGATAGCTGGTCTCACAAGCTGGGGTAGAGCTTGCTGACAGGAAATGGTAAAGATCTTGATGCATTAGTGGATTAAAAGTGGAAGATTGTATCTTGCAGGGATTAGAAGTTTTACTTGATACAATATTTTATTAAACTTTATAGAAAACAGAGCAATGTCAGCATTATAAGGAGCTGACAGTCTGTTAATTAAGAAGTGTTGGGTACTTAAATCTGTTGGAATTGTTGTTCAACAAATCACCAAAGAGCTAGGGCACTTTTATGTCACTGTCTTATTAATTGATAGCATAAAAAGAAAAAAAGCGACTTGTGGATTTTGGAAGAAGTCATATTGATTGCAGAGTAAAATACATGTCTAAAAGCAGAAATCCAAAACTAATCCAAGTTAATGCTAAATGTGTCCTTGGCCTCCTCTCCATATGCAAAAGAATGGTAAGGAAAATACTAGGATGTGGTAAAGAACAGGAAATTTTTTTAGCAGTAAGGGTAGATTTTCACAGCGATATTAGTAGGAGCAGCTGAGAAGAATAAGATTTCTAATAATAAATTGTCACAAGAAGCACTTCACTGCTGTGCCCCTGACTCTCCGTTGTTTGGCACCTTACAGAGGTGGTAAAAATCAACTAAAATTCTTTGCCTATCTCATCTGTAAGAAGTGCACATCTCAGCTATATTATGTCCATACACATACAAGTCTCGATTTTGTTTTGTCCTGCTTTGCTACAGCAGATTGGTGGTCTTTTTTGTTAAAGGAAAAGTGAGCAACAGATACATGATTACTTTTTTTTTTTTTTTTTTTTTTTGGTAAATATAGCACTTTTTCAGAAGGCAGACTAACCTAGAATTCAGCTAAGACCCTATGCCATTTCTAGGAAGGTCAAAGTGACATTCTTATCAGAGGCAACTCCTCTCTTTTCATTGAGTACTTTCTAATACACCAAAAATTTTATCCGTATTCTACATGGATATGAAATACAAGTCAAATTGGACTTTGCTCCTATTCAGCATATTACTGCTCTCTGGTTTTCATCTAAAGATGTAGTAGTATGTATCTGTCCCTGGTGTCATTTTGTGGAAATACACTTGCTATAGACCTGATATTCATGATGCTGTGACATGAGTGCTAGGATCTCAGCTGAGCTAGGCAATGCGTAGAAAACTTGTAAATACACACACATATATAAGTATTGTACCTATAACTTAAATTTATTTTTTCTCTGTAATTGTCAGTGTGTTCTTCTTGCAGTCATGAAATATTATGGGCTCCCTCTGGTGGGTCAAAACAATACCTTTATACTTTAGAGTCATTGTAGAGTGTTGGTAGCCCATTTAGCCTAGTGGGAAAGGCGTGTTTTGTGCATCTAAGGTTCAGGGTTCTAATCTGCATTTCTTACCTACTTTTAATTTCTTTAATTAAATAAAAAGCCTGTGTTTCTGCTGCAAGAACCCACTATTTTCAGTGCTTAATTCCTATCACTTAAACATCATTTATTTGCAAAATATTTTAGTGAAAAGACTAAATAACCTGCCCTGAACCTGAATATTCAGGCATCACGAATATGTGCTGACTATAATCAAGAGGAGCTCTAAGTCTCTCAGTTGAATTATACAGACACATTTGTGATAAAGCACTAAAAATACAAATAAATGTATGTCTTTATTTTATTTTTATTTTTTTTTAAGAATATCACACATAAAATGAATTTACACACTAAGCCTAACGGTTCTCAGGAGCTTGCTCTGTCTGTATCTCATAAGACGAATTGCTTGCTCAAAATCAGGACTGTATCTTGGTTGTCAGTGATTTTTCCATGGAGATATTTTTCATTAATTTCTATATTTTCTGTGGAGTTATGGTGAACTCATCCTTGTGAAGTGAATATTTAACTCTCTTGACCCTTTCCGCCTTAATATCCAATCTCCTTAATGTGGCTATTTTTTGTACTTGATGCAATTATGAATTAATTAATTCTTATAATTCTCCTAAAATAGATCCAAAACTTTGTAGTAGATCTGAACTATTTTATAGGTACAGGAAAGATGACTCACAAGGAAAATGCTTTAGCTAAACAGAGATGGAAGTTAAAAAAATAAAACCATCAGAGTAGGCTTAGAGGCTGAAATGATGTACATAAACAATCAAAAATGATTACCTCGCCAGATTTTCAGACCTAGTTGTATCTTACTCAAATTGGTTATTTATATGAGTAACACTCTTTGCCAATCATTGGATTTTATTTGGCAGATTATGTTTTTGTCTGCCAAATTTATGTAGCCATAAATTTCATTTCATGTATTCCACAATTGCGGTACCTTTTTGTACTGTTGCATTGCTTTATTATCTCTTCTGTGCACATAAAGTGCTTTCAGAAGAGTGACCAAGGCCTGCCCCCCCAAAAAAAGTTTAATTGAACTGATAAGAATATGAAACATATCTCTGTGTTTAGTTATGCTGTTAGAGTAAGATTAAGGCCTCCCAAACAGTGCCAAAAAACATTCCGGAACTCCAGAGCAAAGGAAATGCAGAAATAATTTCTGCTAGTAACCAGAACTTCAAACTGGGAAAAGAAGAGGATAGGGCAAACTTTTAATTTGTTCACCTATCTTACAAAGACCTGAGAGAAAATGCCACTAAGCTTACTGTGTCACTGTGATCAGGCACATGGTTTTGTTGTTCTGAGTGTAAACTGATAAAGCTTTACAAGATGAATCATAGCTGACACTAAGTTGACCTCAAATGCATTTAGGAAGCTGATGAAGAAGAGCAGAACCTTCCACTGAACTGCTGTCTTTCAGGAAGACAGAAGTGTTTCAAATCCATATTCCAAACTGCCACTTTATTGTCAATAAAAGCTTCAGAAAAGCAGTAACCTCTGCACACATGAAGAGATGGAGAAACTTTTAATGAAAGACTCTGGTTACACTACACTTTTTTCTCTTGTTAATGGCAGTGGATGGCTACAATCTTTGTCCTTACAGTTTGCCACGTTTTTGTGAAGTTCTAATTGCAGAATGGAAAAGATAAATGGTACTCTTAACTCTGTCTCAAATGGGGAAAATGCCCAGGATACAGGGAACATTTCCAAAACCCCAGAAATCGTTTTTGTCATCATGTCATCATTTATTTATGTAATAGTATATAATTATAAAGACAGAAACATAGGGACTGTTCTATACATTTACTTATGGCGATTAAGATGCTGATGTTCATGTTCTAATGATTTTTTTTGTACTTACAGAGTACATTTTTCTTGGCTTTCCATGTGAGGATTATGGTGATGATGATAATGATGAAGATTATGCTTAGTTTAGAATAGGAGAAGCAAGCTTCACTCTGAGAAGCCAGTACTTGAAAATAAGAGTAGTGGTCATATTTAGACATCTTTTTTTGTTGTTGTTCTGTTTTTGATGCAAACTTGTTCCTAGGTACATATGCAGAACTGGTCCGCATTTGACTACAGGCAGGGAGAAATATTAAATAAGACAATCACATTCTCACCCTCAAGTAGGTTCACAGGTCTATATCCCTTAGCAAGCATGTTCTGACATTGAAAGCTTTCAAACTGTCAAGCATTATGCTACACTGTCAGCTAAATGTGGCAAAAATCTTTCTTTTTGCTCAGCTTCACCTATCATTTGAGGCTTTTACTGTACATATTTTTTACGATTACCTGTATGCATTGAATTATCTGTTTCCATAAGTTATAAAGTGAAATGAAAATAAATAGAATACACAGAAACTGCTTTGTATTATTTTTTTGGTTTTTGGTCAGAAATAAAGCATATTAGAATTTGGGGGAAAATTTATGTAACATTGTCTTTGAATTTAAAGCCTTTATTCGCTTTGTAAATTCCTGTTGGTGTCCTGGTTTCTCTTGCAGTTTCGCTTCCAGAAGAAATGTTCTCTAACTCCTTTATTTCTCTTCTTTCCAAAAGTCACCATGAATCATGCTGATGTGTGTTAAATTTCCAGCTGTGTTCTAAAGTGCTGATTTCCAACCCTCTTCATACATTTGCTTGATGACAAAAGAAAAAGTGGTTTGGCAATACTTCTAGCTTTAATGAAAGCCAGAGGGATTGATTGATTTCTGAGGTAAGAACCAATGATCCTCTAAGTTAAATAACAATAACCTGTGTACAAGACTAAAGTGAGCTTTGGAGTGCTCTGCATTCTGCTGATCATCAGTGGAAGACAAGTCCCATGCAAACATCAAGAAGATAAAAATGTAAACAGCCATAAATATCCATTTGGATTTTACACAAAACAGTCTTTCTTCTGTCTTTTGCATGAAGATTTTATTCTGGAAATTGTTCATTCAAACCTAGGGTTTTTTATCACAGAAGCCACTGAACCTCTGGGTGCTAATCCAAACTGAACCACCAAGCGTCTCAAGGTTTCCCTCCCACTACTTTTGACTGCCAAATCCCATTATGTCCATGTTTTCTCCAAAGATTCAGGTTTAAATAGGCTGGGGCACTGGTCAGTCTGAATATGATACTATACCCCTTTTTTTCAAAGTTACTTTTCCCTCTTTACTCTCTACCTTCCAGAAGTTACAACCTTGTCACAGAGAAATTCAAAGGGGTCAAATTCTTGCCACTTCTCTCTACTGATCAAACTCACTGGGGCTGAACCCTTCAAAGCAGAACTGAATGTGTTCTAAAACCTTTTGTTCTGCTAAAGAACATATTCTATTGTCTGTTTCTTAAAAACTTTGTTTAATATTATTATTTGTTGTGTTTTGCTGCTGCCTAAAGTACAAGAAAATAGTGTCATTTGCTTAACATTATCTCCCTATTCTTTACTGTTGTGAGGTTTTAATTAAGTGATGTTGATTTAAAAGTTTTCCCACCTCTCCCACCCGTTAGTTTCTCAAATATTTAAACAATTTTTTGCCATTTTTTTTTTTTAATATATTTCTCTTTTCTATCTGTTTGTAATAAGATTAATTATGTGTGGTGCACCACTGCTTATCCCCACGAAAGAAAATCTAAAACGAGGGATTTCAGCTTCAAGAAGGCTATTTTGTCCTGTTTCCGATGTTCTAAAGGGATTAATTTACCATATCGTATACCCCTGGAAGACTGTGATAATTGAAAACATCCATATTCATTGCATGTTCAAAGGGATCTGTCTGACTTTGTAATGTAAAAAGTGCATTTTTAACCTGAACGGGGACCTGCATCTGGTATTGCTTAATCCTATTAGTCTGACAGTTCCAAAGCTTTAGTGTATAATCATTAGCTTGTGTTAATCCTCAGACATGCCTCCAGCTTCAGCCTGTCAGAAGGAGTCCCTGCAGGGAAAATGTGGAGGTGCTGATAGCACAACACCAACTAATCTTATCTTAAATGCTAGCAGCAGCCACTATCTGTGATAGCCAGGGAATTGAAAACAAATTTTTTATGGGTACTGGGTATCACAATCCCTTCTCTTGCACAGCTCTTCTACCTTGCCCTAGTTCCTCCCCCTTGCTCCCCTCCAGTCTTTGTCAGGCAAGAAGTAATACCGATGGTAGCTGGGCAAGTGGCAGTGGGGGACGAGGAGGATATTTGAAGATATTTACTATGCTGTCATAAAAATAGCAGTGTAAGCTACTAAACCTCTCAGGTGCCTTGCAGACTTTTCTATAGAGGAGTCTCAAGTCTATCTTTTACAGGCTTATAATTTATTTCCTATTTCCCACTAGCTGCAGCATCAAAAATGAGAGCAGCCATGATCTCTGGAAAAGGAGCTGTATTCTGAATACTAGCAAGCTTACCTGGCTGCCCTTCTAATATCATGTGCCAGTTTGACATGGTGAGCTGGGAGGCACATGTGACAAAAAGGTGGTAGCGGGGCAAAAAAGAAAGGGGTTTGATGTGCTTCTCCTGCCCCGGCCTCGCGGCTAAAGACAAGATGAATTCAAAGCCCTCCAAATCCTCAATCAGCACAAAGTGGGGTAGTGGTAAAAGCTGAGAACATTTTCTGTTTATTTCAGTGAATGGGTATCCATATGAAGGAGGAGATGGTGTGTGGTAATCTGCAGGAGTGTTTTCAGTGCTAGTGCTGTCAAAGGACAGGACAACATCATGGCAGTTTTTTTTTTATTTATTTTTATGTTTTGTTTTGTTGTTTTGATGGGGTTTTTTTTGATAGGTTTTTTTTTGGTTTGGTTTGATTTGGGTTGGGTTTTTTTTGTTAAGTGTAGCAGGTCTTATTTTGGCTTTGTTTTGCATAGATTGTGATGAACTGGGCAGGAATATATACAGAATGGGGAGAAGACATCCCACAAAGGTATCTGTGCCCCACATGCCTTTTGCTCCACGTCCAGCATTTGTATAGCTGAAGCAGGTCCAGGGGTCTTGCACCCTTGCAGCGCAGACACGTCCTATGACTCATCCAAATGAATGTGATCCACATAGCTCTGCTGGCTACTTCATTTCCCTTTTTTCCCACTGACTTGAATGACATATGTCTGAGGATCCTCTCTCAGGAGCCTGGCAAGCTTATTTTAATAAGACTTCCCCTCCCACTTCTCATCCCCTGTAGTCTAAGCATATCTGTCTCCAATTAAAACTAAGGAGCTTTGCTAAATGAAGATGTTAAAAAA
Organism: Psittacus erithacus; assembly: GCA_009867235.2. NCBI lineage: Eukaryota > Metazoa > Chordata > Aves > Psittaciformes > Psittacidae > Psittacus > Psittacus erithacus. The sequence continues at coordinate 30,776 of WYDI02037009.1, read as the reverse complement.
CCAAACAATCTGGGATTTTGTTCAGTTTAGCTCTTAGGGTTGCATCTGCACTATCTCTTCTGGAAAAATTTTGAGCTTTTTTCACATAGGGCTTTCAGCACCACTTACTGGAATGCAGCTAGACTTCTTACTGCCTCTAGTGACTGCTGGGCATTTGAGTCATTTGGATAGCAGTGAAGTATGGCCCTGATCCACACAGCGTTAAGTATTCTTTTCACTCTTAGCTGATTTTATTCAACTTTGCTAGCCTGATTCAAGTCATGTGAAGTAAGAGGCAGATCTTTTACTGGGTTGAAAAGGAGTGAAATCCAGTTGTGCTGTTCATGTCACTAATATAGGAGCTTTTGTGTTTTTTCTAGAGTCATGGATTAACAACCATTATGTAGGGACGGCTTATGAGTTTTTACTTGTAGCTGTTACATCATAAAAGAGTAATAAAGCTCTTCCATTGTTCTTTTAGTATGAGGATCTCAAAGTACTTAAAAATATTAATGAGCTGTACTACTCCTTTGCTTGAAAGATGGGGAAATCAGAGAACAACAGAATTAAATGACTTCCACAAGGTTTTTCAGCAACAGCAGGAATAAAGCATTGAGTATCCGGATGCACAGAACTGGAGATTATTCTTCTTGATGTTCTGTGATCTTTGCTTTGTCTTCCATAAGTGTGACTTCAGATCTTCAAATGTACATTTAACTTAGATCTGATATAGTAATTTCAAGATTACTAGACAAGTGGAAGAAAAAAAGGCCAAGTTGGACCTAATTTTTAGAACACATAATTCCACTTTTTTGAGAATAATAATTAATTTTTTTCTTTCTTTATATTTCTGAAAATTCAAATATCTGTTGAGCTTTCAGAAAACCAGTTCAGGTGACACTAATTACTAGTTCCCCTAAAACATTTAAAACAAAACCTTTGAGATTTTTCTTTGCAAAACAGATTGGCATCCCTGCCAAGAAAAAAAAACCCCAGTGTTAATAAAAACACAGTTGTGATGGTTTTGGCTGGGATAGTTAATTTTCTTAGTGCTTAGTATGGTTGGGACTAAGTTTTTGATTTGTGCTGGAAACAGGGTTGATAATTCAGGGATATTTTAATTTCCGCTGAGCAATGCTTACACAGTGTCAATATCTTTTCTGCTTCTCACACCAGATGTCAGCAAGCAGGCTGGGGGTGCACAAGAAGTTGGGAGGGGACACAGCTACATGTGATGGAGTTCTGATTACCTGGAGGTTCCCAGGCACCTGCCTGCCAGTGGGAAGTACTGAATAAAATCCTTGCTTTGTTCTGCTTGTGTGTGCAGCTTTTGCTTTACCTGTTAAACTGTCTTTATCTCAACCCATGAGTTCTCCCATTTTTATTCTCCAGACTCTCTGCCCCATCCCACTGGGAGAGGCGAGCAAGTGGCTGCATGGTGTTTAGTTGCTTGCAGGGGTGACAGCTCCTGTCTCCAAAACATAGAATGGTCATACATGCAATACAAACATCAAGAGCAAAAGATGTTGCCCATGAACATAAAAAATGAGTATGTGAAATCAAGAAGTTATAAACCAGACCTCAAATCCACAGATCAGAAGATAAGCCTAGAAAGCAAGAAGGCAAGTCAGATAATTAAATTAGCCTGAAAGAATGAAAATAATTTGTTGTGATTCAGATCTCGTTTCTTCAAAAGGTTTTTTCATTTTCTACAAATCAAGATAGGCAAAAGTGTATCATTATATCATAGCCTGTTTTTGTACACTGCATAATTATAGCTCGTCTGTCCATAAGTTTTCGATTCACTTAAACACAGTCTGGTCATACATGCAATACAAACATCCAAGGCGAAAGATGTTGTCCATGAACATAAAAAATGAGTATGTGAAATTAAGAAGTTATAAATCAGACCACAAATCTACAGATTAGAAGATAAGCCTAGAAAACAAGACAAGGCAGATGATTAAACTGGCCTGAAAGAATGAAAATAATTTGTTGTGATTCAGATTTTGCTTCTTCAAAAGGCTTTTTCATTTTCTACAAATGAGGATAGGTGAATGTGTATCGTTATATCATAGCCTGTTTTTGTACAGTGCATAATCTTAGTTCATCTCTCTACAAGCATGGATTCACTTAAACTTCCTGTCTCTTACAAATATATTGCCACTATCCTTTCAAAAGAAAAAAAGGAGCCAATAAGCATCTTGATCCTATTTCTGTACTTTTCTCTTGATCCAGAAGGATAATTAATTCAGTTACAGCAAGACTTCAGTCCTAGATTTTACTCAATTTCTGTTTTCTCCATTAAAAAAATACAGCTTTGTCAGTTTCTTTGGCTTTCTTTGGTAGAATTCAACCAAAATGACATTTTGCGTTGTTATTATATGCTCAAGATAATATGTGTGTACATAGGCATGTGTTTGTGTGTTTATAGATCATGAGCATACTGAAGTCACTTACTAGCTTAAGTAGTATTAGGATTACTTATATATAAATACACAAACATACATATAAATATTTTTGTGTATATGTGTAAGTGCACAATAGTACACAGAAATTCTCATCATCTAATTGAAACTATTCACTTAAACTTTGTAAATGAGTACATATGATTCATATTTTTGAGGCTGGTTTTTAACTTTTTCGTTTTAGCATACTCAGAGAAATATGAACACAGTCTGTTTAGTATCTACTGACTGCAGTTAGCAATATAAAGCATAAAATAATTTTTAGTGGTATAGTTTCAGAGTGCATTGCAGAAAAGTGGTATTCTCTAAGTTAGGTTTTAACTTTAATTGCAAATAGGTGTTCTCTAGTTTGATTAAAATTTGAGAAATTTGCAGAGGTTTTCTCTATTTCAAAGACTATCATCAATCATCCCTTGCCCCCGTTCCACCTCTCATCCCACAGAAAATATGGTTGGGGTTTTTTTTTGTGTTTTTTTTTTTTTTTTCTTTTTTTTAATTTTTTCTTTGTTATTTGGTCTATTTTTACTCTTTAGCTGACTTGTCCCCACTGTCCCTGCTGCTTTACAGTAGTGGCTGCTAAAGGTGTGTGCAGGGGTGGCTGTCAACATCACAGCATAGGTAGCTTTTCATATTTTGAAGGTGGTTAGGAGTGTATCCTGGAAGTTGTTTAGCAAATAGAGATTCTCAATGGGTTACTAAGTTAGCATCTTGAATGATCACCCCTCTGTATCACTACTAGCCAAGTATTTCAGTTATGAATATACATACTCCACCTGCTTTTGCAGTGCAGAAAGGGCTTATAGGAAGATTACCTTTGAGTTTTAATTTGTTCACTTTCTTAATTTCTCCCTTTTGTCCTTCCAGATTCTCTTTCTTACAGCATATCTGGTACCATGATTAGACACAGGCAAGTAGCCACTTTTTGTGAATGTCATTCTTCACTTACCATGTCCCTCTGTCATGACTTGCTCCTATAAGAATCCTCTACAGATAAGATTTCATCTACAAGTACATTGCATTGCAGCCTACTAGATCTGCCCTTCCTAGCTTGTGTGTGCATAGATTGCTTGTTAATCAGGAAAATATTTGTTCTCTGCAATTCATGACTGCACCTCAGACATTCTGGGACAACTCCTCCTGCCTTCAAAATCCAAATTTCTTGCTGTCATGGCAGGAGGACTTTCCCTAGTTTGAGAACTGCCATTGATGATATTCTTTAGCTGTCATGTCCTCTTGAGCCCATTTCTTGCACAGATTAAGGTTGAAAGAAAAGGAAATGGAGAAAAAAAAAACCAATCAGAAATGCTACTAAAAAAATATGCGCACACCATTGCATATTTTACACACACAGTGCATTCTTTGCAAGGACAGTGTTTATTATGTACAGCTGTTCTAATTCAGGGTCATAACTGTACTTTCATTATTTAACATTTTTAAGAAACTATCTATATTATCTGCAGCAATAAGGGGTGCTCAAACCCCTTATAGGTTTTGGAAACTGTGCTGAAGAAATCCTGATGAAGCCTGACACAGTCATAAATATGCCACAGATGCTGCTCTGCCCCTCTGCCTCTCCTCCGGGGATCCATAGAAATCTTGGCCTTCATTTAAATCAACAGGAGTTTTGTCACTCACTTCAATAGAGCCAGAATTTCACCCTGCAATTTGAAATACTCTCTGCAGATGACAGGCAAGTAAAATGATTACCTCACTGTTCCCACTGCCTCTGTGTCATAAACTGCGCAGAGATTATCATCAGTGAAGTGCAGTACAGATGTTTCCTCCCTCATTCCTTCTCAGTCATCTTTCATCCTCTGTCCCCTCATTTTCCCTACAGTTCTGTTTTTCACTCTTCATTGCTTTTCTCTGGCATTCAGCACCAGGAAGAGAAGCCCCGACAAGGATGATTCATCAATCTTTGGCACTGGTTGAGACTACCATTATCACTTATAAGAGTAAGATGGCTTTATAAATCAAGGGGCAGTTTGAAATAAGGGAAGTTTATAAATACAATAAAATGTCTAATAATTATTCAGAAGGCTTGAAATTTATCCACTCTTAGTAAAGGTTCTCTCATTAGCCACTCTACATGACTACACCACTCATGAGTGAAAAGGTCACCTCCTATATCATGAATACAAATGGCAGGCTCTTTAATGTAGTTTTGATATGTTTCGTACATACAGTGAGAATGTAAGAGATGGGAACATGTCTCCTAAAAGCTGTAATGTTCAGAAGTGAAGAATGCTGGAAATGCCTGACCTGATTTGTGCCCGTATTAAGAAGTGTACGCTTTTGGTAATGCTACTTCCATTTGGAAATTGTTTATCATTCAACAGGACAGAGAAGAATCTTTCAATAAAATTAAAAAGCTCATATGTCCAGATCTTTATGTACACCTAAAAGCTGACCTTGTGCAGCTGAAGAAATAGAGAAACAATTTTATCCAGTCAGAGACCAGGATTCAGTTCTGATTGCTGGTGTGACTTTGTTTCCTGGACATTAATCTGAGAGATTTTAGCTGGTTTCAGTAGTCTCATGTACACAGATGCTATGTTAAAAGGAAGTTCATATATCTAAGCAGCTCCATATAGCCTGTAGCTGAACAACACTGACAGGGGCTGAAGCTTTATTCTACTTTACCTTAATACATCAACTATTTGGAGAAAGAAAACCCAAGACTATTTTTATTGATGTTCAGCATGGAGGAAGAGTCCTTTTAGTCTGATGCATTTTCCTCACAGCACATGCATGCACACACAAGGACTCCATCCACATTCCAGTGCATTTTTCTTCCCAACATACATACTGTGAATGCTGTACATACCTGCTTTCTGTGATGGGTTGACCCCAGGTGCCCACTAAAGCCACTCTTTCACTCTTTCCTCAGGACAAGGAAAAGAAAATATAACAAACGGCTTGTGAGTCCAGATAAGGGCAAGGAGAGATGATTCACCAATTACAGTCATGGGCAAACAGTCCTGACTTGGGGAAATTAGTTTAATTAATTGCCAATCAAAATCCAAGTAGGAAAATGAGAAATAAAACTAAATCTTAAAACACCTTTATCCCCCTTCTCCCTTCTTCCTGGGCTTTCCTTTTTTCCCAAATTTTCTGTCTCCTCCCCCCAGACCAGCACAGAGGAATAAGGAGTGGAAATTATGGTCAGGTCATCACATATTTTTTCTGCCACTTCTTTCACTTCAAGGGAGAACTCCTTACACTCTTCTTCTGCTCCAGCATGGGGTCCCTTCCATGGGGTACAGCCCTTCAGGCACAGACTGCTCCAGTGGTGGGTACCTTGCTGGGTCACAAATCCTGCAGCGAATTTCCAGCGTGGGCTTCTGTCCCCAAGCATCCACAGATCCTGCCAGGAGCCTGCTCTAGATCTCCATAGCATCACAGCCTCCTTTGAGTGCATCTTTTTGCTTCAGTATGAGACCATCCAAGGGCTGCAGGTGGGTTGCACCACTGTGGACCTCCATGGGCTGCAGGGGGACAGCCTGTCTCCCGATGGTCTGCACCACAGACTGCAGGGGAATCCCAGCACCATTGCCTGGAACACCTCCTGCCCTCCTTCTGCACTGAGCCGGGCATCTGCAGGGCTGTTTTTCTCACATATTTTCACTCCTGTCTTCTGACTGCTGCTGGTATTGTGCAGTTCATTCCCCCTTTCTTAAATATGTTAATCCAGAGGCTAGCCCACTTAGTACTGCTGCTCATGGGCTCAGCCTTGGCCAGTATAGGTCCATTTCTGAGCTGGCTGGCACTGGCTCTGTTGGACACTGGGGAGACTTCTAGCAGCTCCTCAAAGAAGCCAGTGCTGTACCTCCCCCACTACCAAAACCTTGCCAGGCAAACCCAGTAGACTTTCTTTTCATTGAATCCATATATGCTACACAATCAAACTGATACATGCCACAGACCTTGGAATTGCTCTATGTACTTCTGTGAATGTTAGTTTGTGTATGCAAAATATCTGTTTTGTACATATACAGGAGGTCAGATGCTTCTGTAATGACAGACTGTAGCTCATGTGTTGTGTAGTCTGTATGTATATATTTTTGTTTTGGAAATCATGGAAAAAAACTGTCTCACTATTCCTTCCAGAAGTTTTTTAAACAATTCTACTGCTAAATACCTTTTCAAATGCAACATTTTGCCCATGTCAGTAAGTACCCTTTACATTACCTGCTGAATTGTCAATAGTGCTGTTGGTACTGGTTGATAGTAAAAAGATTTTATGAAGAATATTATCTTGAAAAAACATATGAAATTTATTAAAAAATGCAACAACATATAAAGTAAGCAGAAACATTTCCTCTGAAGAATCCTTTTAGATATGAAACTGCTTGTTTATCTTGAACTGAATAATTATAAGAGCTAATAGTTTTATCTGGCTGAAAAGAAGGTATGTTGCAGTGTGGCTTAATATAAAGGAGTCAGGAAAGGTGTGAATGATTGTGAGAGACAGGGAGACATTAGCAGCCATTACCCTTTTAAAACCAAAATAGCCAGCATTACCAATGACTGGGTAATACTACCAACTTTCCAGAAGAGCAATAAGTGAAGAGGCGCAAGATTTTTCTTATAAGATGTATGGAGGAGATTAATATATTTTTTCTTGCTGCTTGGACCAGCTGCACCCCAAACATACAACCTGTAATGTACTCCAGTTTCTTTGATTGTTCCAAAGTGAAATTTCTAAAATGCAAAATGATGTTGAGACCTTAATCTCTCATGTATTGTATAAAAATGGTCTTGTGACTTCAGAAGACATTTGACGAGTGAAGCTACATCCAGTCCCTAGCATACGTAAATTGATGAAAAAAAATGTTTCTCATATTAGTAGAACCATTACGTATTGATTTTTTTCCTTTAAAATTCCAGAAAATGGTACCATATAGTTGTCATTTTAAATCAGAAGACAAGATAATATGAACATATTTTCAACTGTTATTAGGGCCCAAAGTTGCTGTGGAAAAGAGTGAGATTGGAGGGGTTTAAAATGAAAATAGTGTATTGGTAAAGCAGGTAAAAAAGGAAAAAAAAAAAAAAGGATTGTGTGCATAAATCCCCTAGTCATAAAGCTGATTATCCACAGACTTGTTCCTTTCAGAAAATGTGTGATTTTGAGCCTGACTTAAGGTAATGAAATGTGAAATGAAATGCTTCCTTGGCATGTGAACTTCTACAGACCGAAGGCTAACAAGTAAAAAAAATTTAGGAAATATACTTCCTAAGTAATTTACCAAACAAGAAAGTACACCTAAAAATAAAATTAAGCTAGACCAAAAACCTACGGCAAGATCCTTCTATGTTTTCAAAGAAATAGATATACAGTGGAATTTCCTCTATTTTTCTCTACTCATCCTTGGCACCAGCGAACCTTTCACTTCATATTGCCCACCAAATGTTAGCTGTTCTTCTGTATGAGAAGGATGATCTTATTCTTTCCAGCATCTCAGCAGGATTTATTTTGGCAACCGTACACGCAGGAACCGTTCTCACAGCAAGAAAGAAATATGCTTTTAGGTAAAATGCCCACTCAACACACTTTACAGAATGGCTCAAATTCAGTTTGAAGAGCTATCCAGACACCAGTTCAACCATCTTGTCAATATTTTTGGAACTCAGCTATAGCACTGCCAAGTACCATCAATGTCAAAACCAGTACTAATGTATCTTGACAAATCTCCAGAATCTCTATGACATTCAAGCATACATTCAAGCAACCTACACATACCTAACTCATTGCACTCAACATCACAACTAGATGGTGTTGGTATATATTTTTCAGAGCAAGCTATGTCCTATTGCTCTATACCAGTTGGTTATAATGATTTAGAGATCTCCGTTATTCAGGCTATGACAAAGATAAATAGTCTCTAGTGAATACTAGCCAAGTATTTCCGGTGTAAAAGCAAAATGGAAGGGGAATCATCCATCATGGTACCTCCATACAAGAGCATCATTGGTTGATACATTAGGCAAAGAACAAAAATAATGATTCCAGCTACTGAGTTTCAGTCCACAAAATCACAGAATGGGTGTGGTTGGAAGGGAGCTCTGAGCATCATCTTGTCTGGCCTCCTGCAGAAGTTGCTCAGAAAAGCACACAGACAGCTTCTGAAGATATTCAAGGACAAGCTGGGCACTGGGCTCTCACCCTGGCACCGTTCCACTGATGGCAAGCAGAACAGCAACCTTCATACTCTTAACAGTCATTCTCCACTTGCAGTGTGTGCAGAACACAGTCCTGCGCAGCTCACTGCCTCCCTGTGCTTGTTGGAAAGCATGGTCTGCACTAGATAGCTTTAAAAGTTTTAAAAAAGTTTTAAAAATTTCTTGAAGTTTTGGGAAAAATAAACATCCCCTGGAAAGCATCTGGGTACTTACTGAATGCAACAGCAGGCAAAAAGCAGAGGTCACCACACTGCTCTGAGGATGAGCTTGTAGGCTTCAGCTGCAGGGCTGGCTGGGCATGCCGGTGTGCTCAGTGGGGCTCACTCCCCAAAAGCACTGAGCGTGAGAGCATGCCGGGAGGAGGGCCCTGGAACTGCACTATGCCCCTGTGCTCAGTGTCTCACCACAGGCCTGCTTCTGCCAGTAGAGGGGGTGCTGTCGGTGGCCAAGTTGCGTGGGCTGCCCGGATGCAGTGAGGATCTGTGCCAGACCCTCTCTGTGACAATGTCCCTCCGGTGGCAGTTAGACAAGGGAAGCACGTGCACTTTGTAGTTGTCATCCACGTGCACAGAGTGCAAAAGCAGGTAGAAAGCCTGCCTGCAGAGTGGGCATAAATAGCTCTTCTCCTGGCCCAGGCCTCGATGCAGGACTGGTGGAAGCAGAAGGTGACATGGGCTTTATCCTCAGTGTTTTCCAGGCAGATGGGGCACTGGGAGCATTCTGCTGCCTCCTCTGGCCCTGTCACAAGGCAAGTGGCTTGTGCTGCTCTCCCTTGCAGCGGAGGTGCTCCTCTGCAGCTCTTCCTTGGTGCCTGACATCATTTCCTGCCAAGAGAAACATGCCAAGTGCAGGAGCTTCTCTGGTGCTAGGAGTAGAAAATAAATGAAATGCTGTGGGAGAGGGGAGACAGGGGCCTTCTGAAGAGTCTCCTTGCAATCTGGAAAGCAACAGCAACCAGCAGCAGCTACCCTGTCTGCTAGCCAGCCCTGGGGCCTGCACTGTATCCCTGCCTTCCCCAGGCAGGCTGCTGTGCTCAATGAAGAGGTGCTGGTGGAACCTCCTGCCCAGATACCAGAAGAAGACAGACTCAGGCACAGGTTCCCAGCAGGGGAGCACGTGTGGCTGTGGGTAGGAGCTGATGCAGAGCAGAGAGAGGTGAGGCTGGGTCAGGGTGAGCACCTGTCTTTGCCCTGTCTTGGAGGTGGGCTCCAGGGAAGGAGGGAGGGGATAGGACAGCCTGAGGCTGGAAGGGGTCGCCCTTTTTGAGGTCACCATGTCCAGTGTACCTGCTTAAGCATGTTCACATAGAGGAGGCTGCCCAGGAACCTGTCCAGATGGCTTTTGGTGGTTTCCAAGGACAGAGTCCACCAGCTCTCTGGGCAGCCTGTCACAGTGCGCTGTCACCCTCACAAAGAGTATGTACTCATGTTGAGGAGGTCACCCTCACAATGAGTATGTATTCATATTGAGGAGGAACCTTCTGCTCTTCAGCTTGTGCCTCTTTCTTTTGCTATGTCACTGGGTACCACTGGCCAGAGACTGATTCTGTCATCTTTACACCCTACCTTCCAGATATCAGGAGACCTTAATGAGGCCCTCCCCAGAGACTTCTCTTCTCCAGGCTCAGTAGACCGCAATCTCTTTGCCTTTCCTCTCATGGCAGATGCTCCAGTCAGTTCACCATCTTAGTCCAGCCCTTGGCTTAGATGCTCTCCAATAGATCCATGTCTATCTTACAGTGGGGAGCCCAGAAGCAGGCACAGTACAGCAGTGGTGGCCTTACCAGTTCTGAGGAGCAAGGAAAGATCACCTCCCTCAACCTGTAAACAACACTCCTGGGTCCTTTTCTGCAAGGCTTCTTCCTATCTGTTCAGCTCCCATCACGTACGGGTGTATGCGATTTTGCCCTTTCCACGTGTGGACTGTGCATTTGGTTTTGCTGAACTTCATGAAGTTCCTGTTTCCCTGTTGCTCCAACCTATTGTGGTGCTTCAGATTTTTTCTCAATGGAAGGTGGGTGTTAAAAGCATCTTGCTGCATGATTTAAGAACATAATAACCTGCAATACAGGCTTGAAGAGAGGTGAGAGAGAGTGACCTTGAAGCACTGTTCTACTGAATCTGATAGACATAAAAGTTTGTTCTCAGTCAACCACATCCAAACTTAATGGTTTTTTTGTCTCTGAGTTGGTTTCTTCTAGCCTCTACTGCGCATAATTTCTCTAAAATTGTTTGGTATGTACTAAAAGAGATCTTACTACATGGTTATAATTAAGGGAAATCATGTGTACAGCAGTAATGTTTTTCTTGTGACACCAAATACCTCATATTTCTGGGGACCTCTAGTCACTCTTTAATTCCAGACTCATGTCTGGTCTCTCTTCTTGATCAAAAATTCCAACTTCAAAGAAACCTTTCTGGACCTAAGCATTTCTAGATACTGATATGATCCCAGGGACAAATGCAGATTTCAATGAATATCTGCTTCTCTCAGAGAATCATTTAATTGGAAAATTCCTGAGTAGCTGTACTTTCTTTTGTATTTAATGAGACTCTGACATTGATATTTATTCTAATGCTCTTTGAGGTAGGCATATAAGTGTGTTATGAGAAGAACATGTTATTTCTGCAGCATGAAAATCATGTGTGTACTTACAATATTCATCAAATATGTTCAGTAGTTTACATAATGTGTATGAATACAAAACATATCATTGAATACAATAAAACATTAGAAAATAAGGGTGGGTGTTAAGATTTGAAATTATTTATGCCTATATAATAATTTTTTTCCGTTTTTCTGTGAAAAATTTTCACCCATATGATACCAAACTTTGCTCCCTCTCCATCCCTTTCTTTCCGTGCTTTGATTTTTCTTCTTCTCCATGACTTTTATCTTCTTTCTGGCTCTCTTTCTGGCTTTATCTTGTGTTCTCGCTTCTGCTGTCACATTGTTTTGAGGGACAGGACAGGGCTCTTCCTATGCAATGATAAGAAGTGTTATTCTTCAGCCATTTGAAAAGCCAAGTCACACACAGGTGTGGGTGCAGTGAACTGAGCTTAATTAATGGAATTGCAGCTAACCTGTTGACTTTCATAATACTAGGCCATACACTCTTAGGAGACAGGACTTCCAAGTTAAAGAAGTCTTGTCATGTTAACGTCCTAAAGCCTTATTTATCCCTGGCATTTTATTTTCATTCTTGCCCAGAAGAAGCAAACTATAAGCTGGTATGTCACACCTGGCAAAAGTTCATGAACTTAAATTAATGTGCTGACTTGTTGGGTTTCCTACCTCTGACAAACCTGCACCATTGCAAGAAACTGACCAGAAACTTCAGAAGATTTTAGGAAAATCACTGCAGTAGTATTAGTTGAAATATGTTAGTGAAATATGTAAATAAAAATTCATTAAAGTATAAGGAAACACTTTGATTCTGTTGACAACAAAAAAGTTAAAAGGATCTCAGAGTGTCTGTGTTTCAATATATTGATGAAACATTAAGGGAAGAGGGAAAAAAGCTAGTTAGTAGCCATCTAGACTGTAGACTTCGTTCATAGCTGTACCTCAGTAAATCGAAAGGCTGATGTTTATTGAATGTGTGATTAGCCAATCTCTAATCTAAGATTTTGTTGAGAAAACCTGAACTGAGCAGTAAGATGAATTAGGATATACTCTTTTCCTCTCGCAGCACTGACTTGACCTCTGCTTTTGCTTACTAAAATTAAAGCCTGATAGAGACACTTTGTTGATCTAGCTTCTTCAAGATCTGAATGGAAAACTAAAAAAAAAAGTGGGGCTGGGAAATGAGGGGTGTAAGAGTGGGGGTGGAAAGGAGGAAGGAAACCCTATTGAATATCTTGAATAAAGCATCCAATCATCAGGCGTCATCTCTGGCACTAACATTTAGTAACTGGTAATTGCTGTAACTTGAACCATTGAGCCTTCAAATATTATCCAGCAAATTTTAATTAGCACCCTGGGGACACAAAAATTTTGGAACAAGCTCATGGGAGACAATCCCCCAACCAGTGGCAAAGTGTGTTGGGTAATTTTAGATCAGGCTGCCTGTCAAAATGGATCAGTGTCATCTTGCCACTTATGCTAAAGAAAATGCACCTGCTCCCATGGAAATAAGGTGCATTATCTGCCAATTTGTGCTGCTTATTTTCACTGCTGCCTGAGTTTGACAAGTGGGAAATATGAATGCATGGATTATTTATTCATAAACCAAGGGGACAGGGAAGGGTGAGAAAGGTCCGTAGCTGAAAAAGAATAATGTACTCGGTACTGCAGGACCCACCAGAAGCTTTTGACATAAACATATCGTGGACTTCTGGAGAATCAAATATTCTTGCTTTGTATTTTTAAAGTAAAAGGAAAACCTAGTCATCAAGAAAGTTCAGTAGCATATAATGACAGTGCTAGCAGTGAAAAGGTAGTATTTTAGAAGCCATAAATTTTCCCTAGAGCTCCATAAGAAAGGGATAGACATTCAATATTAATATTTTGAGTCCAATACTCTTAAGTATTCAAACTACACTAAATAACAATTTACTAGATCATCAACAATATCTAGCTCTGACTTTGCTTTTACTACTACAAAGTAATTCAATAGAAATCACGGAAATCAGAGCACTTGGATATAAATTAATCTCAAGGAAGAAAATAACATTATTGGAGTGAAATCATTAACTGCAGTTAACACCCATAAATCCATGAAAGATAAAATCCATAAAAGTTTTCATATTCTGGTATTACATAAATTGATTGCATAGGACAAACTAAAATCTCTCAAAGGTGTTCAGGGCCTGGCTAATACTGTTCCCTAATAAGAAGATTATAAGTCATATTTAATTAAGTAATTAAGTCAATCTTAAGCCCTTAACATTTGTTCAAAGTAGTTTTGTTTTTTTTTTTCTCAAAAATTCTAGGTCTAGGAAAGGAACGTAATTCATACTTTCAATTTTCCTGTTACTCAGGCAAACTTTCTGATTGCTGTGTCCAGAATTAGAACTTTATACACAAGGTGAAAAAGTCTTTTTTACAAGCTGGAGAGTCTTCGTGTAGTTTTTACAGCTCTTCATTCCCAGTTTCAGGCGCAGCACACGGATTCCTCAGGTCCTGGGTATGTGTCCTGAGATGTTTCAAATAGAAAATTCTGCAAATAAATGGTATCATAGAATCATAGACTAGTTTGGGTTGGAGCATACCTGAAAGATCATCTAGTTCTGACCCTCTGAACTGGCAGGAACACCTTCCACTAGACTAGGTGGCTAAAAGCTTTATCCAGCCTGGTCTTGAATGCTGCAAAAGACTTTAAAAACTATTTAGGGTGTCTAGAAAAATTGCAAAACCATATTTTAATTAAGGCGCGGGAATTCTCAGGAAAGGTATAACATGCTGAGGAATGCTGTGGTTGCAAAGTTTGCAATTTTTTACTGTGCTTCATGTTGTTACACTTTTTTTCCAGTTTATTTATAGACATTTTTTTATTGCTCGTCATCATGGCACACAACCTGATCACTTGTTATGCTGAGTTTTCTCTGTAATCAATTAAACTATTTTCCCTTTTTAAAATATATATGAATAGAAAAATGTGTAAATGGTGTCATGGTAGTAGGTGTGGCTCTTAAATTTATCTGCTGGAATTATACCAATTATTTCTGCCCTTAAGGCAGATCATTTGGTGTTGAGCGACTAGTTTGTCTTTCTCTGCTGACCTTATTTTCTCTCCTCCAGTACTGAAATTATTTGGTACTTTCCAGTGGTAGGTGGTACTTCTGATATAGTTGATACAGTTTCAAATTGTCCTGGTGTGAAGACAGTGATAGTAGGAAAAAAAGGAGGAAGGGGAGAAAGTAGCAGAAGAGAAACTAGGCAAAGAACTGTAAGGAGAAGGTGAAGGTGAAGGTGCAGGGGTCAAAGAAAGCATTGTCCCACATCTGCTGGACTGTAGATTTATGTCTAGGTAGAGTTTGCTTTTGGAAGTGTCTTTGTTGGTTGTTTTGAGACAGCTTCATTGCCTGTAACTCTTGAATGTAACAATGACATGTATCTTTTGTTTTAAAGAATTTAATGGCCTTTGGCACTAGTGATACTTTTCACTGATTTCACTTATTTTTCTCTATGAAAAAAAGCAAACAATAAGTTAATCAACAATATTGTTAAACTTTTCTAGACTGGCAAAATATAGATGACTCCATGACAAAGATATTTTTTTCAGAACACATTAATGCCTCAGTTAATTTTTAATTCATTGCCCCACGAACTGACTTATTCTCTGTCTTTCTTACAACCTCTTGGTGTTGGCTTCTCTGCTGCTAAAGCCAGACCATCATAGTTACATGGCTGACTTGAATGACTAACCTTGCATGAGGCTCCAAGGCAATTTACTTCCAACAGGAAACCTTAAAACATGGGTGATCAGCTCGGTCTGAGTTCCAGCTTCTTACATCTCCTAGTGAAGTTCATTGACTCAGCATGGCTTCACTAAGGGCAAGTACTGCCTGATCAGCCAAGTGGCCCCCAGTGATGGAATTACTACATCAGTGGACAAGGTAAGGACTACGGATGTGGTCTGTCTGAACTTCTGCAAAGCCTTTGACACAGTCCCTCACGTCCTTCTCTGTAAACTAGAGAGATATGGATTTGATGGGCGGACTGTTTGGTGGGTAAAGCATTGGCTGGGTGGTCATATCCAGAGGGTAGTGGTCAATGACTCAATGTCTGGATGGACACCAGTGACAAGTGGTGTCCCTCATGGGTCTGTACTGGGACCAGTACTGTTTAGTATCTTCATTAGTTACATAGACAGTGGGATTGAGTGTGCTGTCAGCAAGCTTGCAGGTGACACCATGTGCAGTTGACACATCTGCAGGAAGGGATGCATCCATAGGGACTTGGACAGGCTCGAGAGATGGGCCCATGTAGAACCTCAGGAGGTTCAACAGGGTACTGATAGATGAAAGATTGGATATGTATGACCTGGCAGGGTGCACTTGCAGCCCAGAAGGCCAGTCATATCTTGGGCTGCATCCAAAGGAGCACGTCCAGCAGGGAGATGATTCTGCCCCTGTACTCTGCTCTAGTGAGACATCATCTGGAGCACAGTACATCCAGCTCTGGAGTCCTCAGTACAGGAAAGCTATGGACCTGTTGGAGAGTGCCCAGAGAAGGGCCACAAAAATTATCAGAGGGATGGAGCACGACATCTGTGAGGAAAGGCTGAGAGAGTTGGGATTGGAGAAGAGAAGACTCCAGGGAGAAGTTATTGTGGCCTTTCAGTTTTTAAAAAGGGCCTATAAGAAAGATGGGAAAGACTTTTAGGAGGGACTGTCATGATAGGATGAGAGGTAATGTTTTTAAACTAAAAGAGGGGAGATTCAGGCTGGATGTGAAGAAAACATTTTTTACAATGAGGGTGGTAAAACACTGGCACAGGTTACACAGAGAGACGGTAGATGCCCTATCTCTGGAGACATTCAAGGCCAGGCTGGATGGGTTTGTGGGAAACCTGATCGAGTTGAAGATGTCCCCGCTCATTTCAGGGGTTTGGACTAGATGACCTTTGTCCTTTTGACTGCAAACTATTCTATGATTCTATGATTTTATGATTCTATGACTGTTCTCAGATTGGTGATAACATTACCTTTTGGTTCAGTTCTTTCTTTTGTCTATAATCAGAAGTAAAGTTGTCTCTTCAGAGCACCATAAACTCTGTTGGAGGTCTGTGGCTGAGATTATGCAAGAGTAGGACTTGATTCTGGTATTTGAGAGAAAAATATCATTATTCAAGTATTCTGAAATAAACATACTGTTTAGTGTTTTTCATTAGGCTTGTTACTACTGATATAGCCACAGATAAATGTCAATTGCAAACTGAGAAAAAACCAATCACTTACAGTATATTAGTTTCAGAGAGCACATGACTTCAGCCATCGAAAACAAGTCAGAAGAGAAACAACAGTGTAAACCCATGTTTCATTAATCCTCTACTAGCTGCAAGGTACTCATGTGAAATTTGTTCCACTAGGAAAACTCTTACAAAACCTGAAAGCCTGCCTGGAGAATCGGGTATTGTAGCAGTGGGAAAGTACAACCGTTTTTGCACTTTTGGGAATGTTTGTTATGTCTTCGTGCACATGGTATGGTTTCAGAAAAAATGTACTTCTAAGACACTTTTATTTGGGGTTTGTTTAGAAGCTAGGTTTTGAAATTTTAATAATAATGAAACTATTCTCATTTGAAGCAACTGACTGTTGGCAATGAAAAGAGTCTGTGATGTTACCAGACTTATAAACAGCTGGGTCATGTCTACACTGGTCTCTAAATGAATCGTTATGATGTGCTAATTAGTGAACATTAATTACTATACATATTGAACACATTTCTTTCTTGTCAACTAGATCTTGAAACAAGATGGGTAGTGGAAAAAAAGTACAACAAATCATAAAGTTATATTACTTACAAAATATCTATGCTACAGATAACTAGAAGGCCACTTTCTCTAGTGCTCTTAACCTACCACCTTTCATAATGAAAGATGTAGTCACAATGTAGAAAAAGCTACCCATGTACAAGTAATTTGAAGGGTCATTTATTTAAACATAAGCATCTTTTGAAGCTACTTTACAGAAAAAAGGCATTAAAAAAGTCCATGAATTATATATATATGTGAAAAAGATATATTACAACACATTGCTAAAAGTTTTCACTAACTTCTACAGCAGCATGAACATTTAATACATTTTAAATCTTGTGCCCCTCCTTTTTCTAATGACATGGCATTAACCATAAAAAAGCAATGAGTTGGCATCATTATTTTTTGGGGACAAATCATAATTTCAGAATCATAAGCTTCTCTCTGCAAATATACTAGGAAAAAAAAAGAAAAAGAAAAACAATGCATATAAAATTAAAGATGCTAGATTTTTTTTTTAATTCTAGCATAAATGCACACAAATTCTCCATTCTGCATGATTTTAACAAACATTTTATAGCAGAAGTACATTATGTTGTATAAAAAATGAAAGTTTGGGCTCCATGGAAAGGGAAGCAGAATTTCAAAAAATTGAAGCACTAACTTGGTTTACAGTATTTTGTGAATTTACAATTATTTCAGACAAAATAAATTGTGAATTAACAATATCTGAAGTATTTTTCTGTGTTTTTAAATTACTTTTACTGCAGATTAGAATGTGGAAGATTCATCCTTTTTGTAAAATATTGTCTAAAATTCAGCATTCAAGCTTTGCTTTTAAATAGAAGCATTTCCTGTGATGCATTTTCTTATTGCATTTTTCACAACCTCATTTAAAAGAAGAAACTTTCCAAAAAGGATCTTAAGGCTTGAGCATCAAAAGAAAGGCTTACAAATTAGCACATACTTAAACTTGTTGATAATTTGCTGTGTTTGTGACTAAACAGTATTTCATTTTCTATTCTTTTCTTGGTTTTGGACTTGAGAGAAAGGCAAATAACCAGTTTCTAAAGCAATTATAATCTATATTGATGGATAACACACATCAATTAACTGTCCCTTAGAAGTTCAAATATCATTGCTCTATATCTATCTTCTCTCTTTGGCATCAGTCATTGTAGTATCTGATCTTAAAGCTCTTTGCTTTAGCAAAATGAGAATAAAATTAATGATCAGAGGTCTAGAGACTGGCCCAAGTTTATGCAAAAACTCAGCAGTAGTACAACTGAGATGATTAGCCAGGTAGTCTGTCTTCCTTTTAATTTAGACAGAGTTGTACCTAAACATGTCCGTTAAGGAAAAATGTGTTTAACAAGGGTGCCCTTAAATTTGTTTTATCTATAAAACAATAGCTGTAAAAACATAAAGAGAGCAGATTTCACCAGGCAGATAATACTGAGGCACAAGTGAAATGTTCTGCCTTTTTCTCTCTTCCTTGAGGATGAAGGGATTCATATGGAAGAAAATAAGTCAAAAATAATTTAATTTCCTTCATATTCTCTGATAACTGTTGAGTAATATCCTATTTGGATAACATCAAAGAAAGAAAAGAGTGACTACAAGAGAGGCCA
The DNA here is from genome assembly GCA_009867235.2 of Psittacus erithacus. Lineage (NCBI taxonomy): Eukaryota > Metazoa > Chordata > Aves > Psittaciformes > Psittacidae > Psittacus > Psittacus erithacus. The sequence continues at coordinate 12,090 of WYDI02037009.1, read as the reverse complement.
TTAATTTTTGAAACACAAAGGAAAAAGTTACTTTTGGAGGCAGTCATTTGGCATACAGAATAAAAAAAAGGAGAAGTTATAAGACATTATTTAGGCCAGAGAGTTTTCAAGAGTAGGTTTCAAAATATTTAGTTTGCTTTTCCACAGCCATTTATCTTGCTTGGGATGAAAGTAGAAACTTTATCAATTGACCTTTTTTCACCAGAAACACCCAACTGCATCAAACCCAGTCTTAAATGTAGGATATATTAATTTAAGCAAATTCACACGACAATTTTTTACAAGTTTAGAGTTGCCAAATTAGTGAAGTGTATAGAAGCAGAACAGACTACTGCCAGTAAATTGGGACTCCATAAGCTGGGATATTGCTTTTTGAGGTGTACAACACATATTCAGGTGCTCAATTTCCTATGATCTTTTAAGCACTTATGCCCTGCTTTTTCACATCTTAGGACCACTGGACTGGAAGAAATCATAACTTTTCAAAACCATACACATAGTATGGGAATGCACTTTGCAATTAACTCTGGTCACATGAAGAGTTCACTGACATTCAGAGAAATGGGGGCGTCTGAGATCTTTAGGGCGGCGAGGAACGTATGCAGCAAGCTTGCTACCCTGGACTACAGGAGAGTAGGACAGGACATTGTACAGATACAGTTTGTAGCACAGGACTTTGGTCTCTTGAGGGATCTGCTTGGGGGTGTTACAATGGATAAAGCCCTGTAGGGAAGCGGAGCTCAAGAAAGCTGGCTAATATTTGAGGATTGCCTCATCCAAGCTCAGGATGAGGAGCTGTCATCCCTACAAAAAAGAAGTTGGGCAGGAAAGCTAGGAGGCCTGCATGGATGAAAAAGGAGATCCTGGACAAACTCCAGCATAAAAAGGAGGCCTACAGAGGGTGAAAGCAAGGATAGATAGGCTGGGAGGAATATAAATAGTCAGAGCAGCCAGGGGTTAGGTTAGGAAAACTCAAGCCCTAACAGAACCCAGTCTGGCCAAGGACATTAAGGATAACAAGAAGAACTTCTATTGGTATGTTGGGGATACAAGGAATATGAAAGAAAAGGTAATAATCTGTCATTCTTATCAGAGTGAATATGTGTAAACCCAGGACTGCTTTCAGCATTGTTGATAGAAAGTCTGGAGTTCTTTGTATGTGATACCTAAGTGCTTCAAGGGAAAACCCTTAAGACGTTTTGAGTAGTGCAGCTGACATGCTTTAACTGTCTTCTATTGTGTTAGTTAAGAGATTCTTCAAGAGGAAGGTGAATGTGCCTTTCTCAACTGAGAGACCATCAGCTGGACATAAGGCTGTAAATAGGGAAAGGTTAAGATAACTAAAATGGCTGTTCACAGCTAGCAACAAAGGAGATGGATTACAGGCTAAATGCACTGAACAGTTTACTGATCACAGACTCATAGAATGTCTTAAGTTGAAACAGACCCAGAAGAATCCTCAAGTCCAACTCCCAGGTCCTAACAGGAATATAGAACAGTAAAATGTGACTAATGATGTTCCTTAATGCTCCTTGAACTTTGACCTGCTTGGTGCTGTGACCTCTTCCAGTTAAGGTGACGACTTGGGAAGCCTGTTCAAGTGACCGACCACTCTCTCAGCGAAGAACCTAATGTCCAATCTGAACTTCCTTTGATGCTGCTTCATTTAATTTCCTTAAGTCCTATTGATGGTCACTAGAGAGAGATCAGCAGCTTTCCCTCTATTGCCCCTTTGAGGAAATTGTAGACTGCAATGAGCTCACCTCTTAGCCTTCTCTTCTCCAAGCCATATGACCCCAGCCACTGCTCTTCAGGTTTGCTCTTGAGGCCTTTCACCATCTGGTTTGCCCTCCTCTTTGGTAGTTTAATGTCTTTCTTATACTGGCATGCCTCAAACTGCACACAGTGCTTGAAGTGGGCATGGCAGTGTAGAGTACACCTGTCACCTCCCTTGACCAGCTAGCTATGCTGTGCTTGATACACCACAGGACACAGTTGGCCCTTTTGGCTGCTAACTAATATTCAACTTGCCATCAATTCAACCCAAGCCCCAAGATGTCTTCCCACGGGGCTGCTCTCCAGCCTCTCATCCACCAGTTTGTACATATCACCAGGATTATTCTGTTCTAGCAGGGAATCCTGCACTTGGTGGTGTTAAATTTCATATGGCTGGTGTCTGTCCAGCTTTCTAGTCTACCCAGATCTCTCTAACCTCAAGGGTAGAGCTTCTCCCAGTTTAGTATCATTGACAACCTTACTTTATATACATTTGATTCCTATGTTCAGATCATTCACATTAAGTACTGGCCTAAAATCGAGCCCTGGGGAGCCCTACTGATCATGGGCCAACAGCCTGTTGTACCCAGTTTACTCTACCACTTTAAGCCCAAGCCATCATCCAGTTGTTCACCCAACATAATATGGACTTGTTTAGCTCTAAACTGGACATAGTCCAGAAGGATACTGTGAGACACAATATTAGAAACTTTCCCAAAATCTAAACCCACCAAATTACTTGCTTCCCTTGGTTGACTAGATGGGTGACCTTGTCATAAAAGGAAATTAAGTTGGTTAAGCAGAATATTTCCCTCATGAACCCATGCTGGCTATGACCAATGACTGAATTGTCACTCAAGTGTTTTTCAATAATTTCCAGAATAAGCTTATCCATGTTTTTTCCAGGCACTGAAGTGAGACTGACAGGCCTATAATTATCAGGGTCTTCATTCTTTCCCTTGGACATTGAAACATTTGCCAGATGCAGTCGACTGGGATCTCTCCAAACTCCCCAGACCATCGAAAAATAATGGAGAGAGGTCACACAATAACATCGAAGTCCCATAGACATTTGCAGTGCATTTAGCTGAAGCAACAAGTCTCGAACAAGTCTGGAATTGACTGGGAGTTTATCATTTCCCCAGCCACAGCCCTCCAATATAGGGCTCTAGAGGTTCCCAGTCCAGAAAATCAATGTTAAAGACAGAGGCAAAAGCAGCAGTAAATGTCTCTGCATTGTCTACATCCCTATTTGTGAGGTGACTGACTTCATCAAGTGATGGACCAATGTTATTTCTCATCCTTCTTTCATTGTTAAAATATTTTTAAAAGCCTTTTGGTTGTCCCTCACAGTGCTGCCCAATTTGAAAGCTAATTGTGCTTTGGCTCCATTTTCTCCCTACAATGTGGTGCTTCCGTGTCACATGTCCTTGCTTCCAGTGTCCGTACACTCCTCTTTTCCACCTAAGTTCTTGAAAATTCCTGCTAAACCAAGCCAGCCTTCTGCCACACATTCCATTTTGGAATTGCCTGCCCTTAAGAGGCCAGCATTCATGGACCCCAATATCTTCCAAAGCAAATTCCCAGGGATCCTTACAGTTAGGTCCTGCAGCAGCCCAAAATCTTCCCTCTCCGTATCTAAGGTTGAGCTGTTGTTGGCAGTTTTCTCCTATCACCAGCAATTTGAAACTCAACGACTTCATGTTCACTGTCCCCCAGGTACCCCCCAGTCACCACTTCACCCACGAGTCCCTCTTTGCTTGCAAACAACAAACCTAGAAGGGCACTCTTCCTAGATATCAGGGCAGATACAGAAACTCTCACTACCTGTTTCAGAAAAGATTCCCAGAAATAAACTGTCTCTAATCCTTTTCTTAAAGGAGAAAACCAACCTTAACTGATAGACTATGTTTATACTCAACTGTAGCCTTTTAAATGGAATTTCTGCAGCACATTTGCTACTATATCTAGAAGACATCTCACTGTTAAGAATATATGCTAGAAATTTAAGTACTCTAAGGGATGGAATTAGTCATTATTATTACATATGTACACACAACAATATATTTCTTTACTTTGAGATTTTATGTTTCCAGAAGATGACACTATACCTCCTGCAGAGGTAAGCAGCAATTCCATAACTATTATTTTATGTTACAAATTCATAAAAATAGGAAAAAAAAAAAAAAGGTTTTAGAAGTTTCTCTAGCCTCATTAATCTTCAGAGGTCTTAGAACTTCTCTTTACCTTTAACCCTGCATCTTCTTTTAAGGTTCATGTTCTCAGAAATAGAGAATCTCTCAGTGTGTTGTACATTAGGATTTTAGTTCACAACATAAACATGGTTTAAAAACAGATTTCCTAATCTTTCCACTGGCTTTGTTTCAGTCTTGGATCATGTGAACTGTGTTACGTTTCTACAAAATAAATCAGAAGTGTGCCAAATATGCTTCAAGTGCTATTGACTGTTCATCTCACAGAATGAGACTATAGCTAATTTGAAGCAATTCCCTGCAATACACTTATGGTGCAGACATTGGGTCCTTACTGGAGAGAGCTGCTGCTATAATGCTGCACTACTTGCTAATGTAGATAGGGCCTTTTACTCACAAATGTCTTAAGTGGATAGAAACAAGGAGTCATACTTAGTTAATGCCAGTCACTCAAATTTTCCTTGGTGTGTTAGCCATACACATCTCATATTGTCAAAGCTTAGTTTAAAAATAAAATTAAAAGATTTTAAAACAAAAAAGAAAACACATACTTTTAAAATCTCTACTTTCAGAGTTTAATAATATGTTAATTTGCTCCATCTCTGAAGTGCCACATCTTATATCTCCCCATTTGTTTCAGAATGAAAGATTCTTAGTGTATAGTTTCTGATTACTTTATATTTCTGGTTGTACTGTATTTCCAATTAGTAAAAAATAGGCTTCTGAAGACTAATCTTCAGAGAAGCGACAAGGAGTCCATCCTCCAAGGGACTACACTTGCGTGCAACTTGTGTCAACAGGGACATGTTTAGGCCTAGGGGGCTCCATGTATGAAGATTAGAAACCTTCACTATCACTTCACTATCAGTCGAAGCTTCAATTTCATACTGAGCCAGCCTAAGGCCCACACCCAGTCTGTGTAGGCACAAGAAAACTAGCAGCTCAGGACCCAAAATGAAATGTAACTCTCTGGAGATGAATAACTGTGGCTTGTGACTAGTTTGGTTGTAATATATGTAAGAGCTTTCAACCAAACTGTATCTGTGAGAACAGAGAGGAAAATCTGACACTAGTTTCTCAATGCAGTGTTAGAGTGAGACTTGAATTCGAATGTTCTGTCAAAGACAAGCTAAAAGGATGGCCAGGATTAACACAGTTGGTAATCTCAGCTGCTTGTCATCCCCTGTACAGTTGGAGCACATACTGTATGTAACTTAGTACTGACAGAGCCACTGTGATTGACAAGAGAATTGCTCTGTCTTCTGGAAATGTACAATATAGAAGGCTTTTCCAGATGAATTATTCATTCAAAGCTTCCACCAACAAGAAACAAGTTGCCTTTGATTCAGGCAGGATTGTGATGAGTGGGATGGTGTTGATAATATTGAATAGAGAGAGGTGTGATGATAATAAGCCTGAAAGGAGCATGAGGACTGCAACTGCTAAATAAATTCAAAGCTACTTAAAAAAAATTACCAAGAAATATACACAACGGGAAAATGTAAAACAGTTGAGAACAATATTTTTAAAATTGATGTCAGTAAGCTTACAATATGTGTTAAAAGAATGAAGAATTCTAAAATAAGATCTTAACATAAAAAAAATTGATACTTTAAGACAATAACATTTTTAATTGAATTTAGAATTAGAGAACCTTTATCCCTCTTCTGCTGAAGCATTTTAAAGAAAAGAAAATGTTTTCCCATCTTCAAAAAATAATTCATAACCATTCATTTCATCTCAGCAATGGCCAAGAAGTAATGCAATACTTTGTTTACAGAAAGCAATGTGTTTTATTTCTCTAGTCCCCAGTTCAAGAAATGCTGTTGTCTATCCAATTTTCAGCAAAATAATACCAAGCATCAATTTTGAATGCTAATTCTGAGATACCTTTTCCAGAAGCGGAATCATATTACAGAGCAACCACAGTTCTTCATTTCCAAAGGGAGCACATCACATATTTTATTAGTTGGGAAAGAAGAGAATCTAACTTGCAGCTTGGATAGATGAAAAACCTTAGAATCTAATCTGTGTCACAGAGTGAAATGGAAGCATTTACCTGTCAAACAACACCAGCCAGACAGCTCCAGCTACACTTTGAAACCTTCTTTATGGAAAACAAATTTTTCACAGGAAGTCACAATCAATCTCTTCCAGAGTGGGAATATTCTGGCTTTGTCAGCCTACTTGGAACACAGAGAAATTTAAATTTGCTGAAAATTTATGGCTATATTAGAAGAAAACAGTTTCTCTTCCTACACAGTTTTAATGGGAAAGGAAAACTGAAATTCTGCATAGTTCCCGATAATATTTGCTACATATCTTACTTCATATTCTTTTCAGCAGTGAGCAATATGAAGATATGGGCATACATCTAACAAAATTTTTGAGATCTCATTGCTATTGTAAAATTTCTACCATGAAATGAAAAAAAAATCTGTTCTGTCTGAGAAGGTGATACACAGTTTGTATGCTTCTGTACAAAAGACTGCAGAGGAAAGAGACATTACCTTCTAATTTTTATCTGGAAGTCACAGAAAATATGTACTTGCATAAGGCAAAATTTTGCCTTCTAAATTTAAATATCTAGTCCATGCTAGTTGCCTGGGTACTCTGTAGACACAAAAAGAAAACTAAGGTATCTGATATACCAGAAATAACTTCTCCCATGCTAAAACTCATTTTTCATGCAGGTAGGAAGAACTGTGCTATTTGAAATTTTTGTGTCTCTAAAAAATGCAGACAAAATTTAGAGGATTAGCAAAGTGGAATTTACTTAACCATGGACTTGAAAATAGGCATTAATTTCTTTTTCTTATGGATGTTAAATATTTTTAGAGGCATTTTATTGTAATATGTTGTTGATGTATGCCATACTAACATGAACAAAACAAGTTGGTCTAGATTATTCATTGCTTTGAACAGAGCAATAGAAGTTTGAGAATTACAGTCCCCACATTAACTCTGGGTTTGGTTGTCCAAAGACTAAACTGAAAACTAATATTAAAAGTAGAAACTCTTGAAGCTGGAGTGATGATATTTTTAAAGGGCAGCAGTAAGGCCAAAAAATGCAGAAAGACAAAACTGTTGGATTCTGCCATCTTTACTCATACTGATGGCATACAAAATTAAGTTTGTAGTATTGTAGAATCATAAAACATAGAATGGTAAAGGTTGGAAAGGACCTTAAGAACACCTAGTTCCAACCCCTCTGCCATGTGCACGGATGACTCACAGTAGACCATGTTGCCCAAGGCTCTGTCTAAACTGGCCTTGAACACTGCCAGGGATAGAGCCTTTACCATTTCTTTGTGCAACCTGTTCCAGTGCCTCAGCACCCTCACAGTAAAGAACTTCTTCCTTATATCTAACCTGAACTAACCCTGCTTAAGTTAAGCCCATTAAATGAAACCCATTACCCCTAGTCCTATTGCTACAGTCCCTGATGAAGAGTCTCTCTCTGGCATCCTTGTAGGTCCCCTTCAGATACTGGAAGGCTGCTGTGAGGTATCCACACAGTGCTCTCTTCTCCAGGCTGAACAGCCCCATCTTTCTCAGCCTGTCTTTGTATGGGAGGTGCTCAAGACACCTAGATCATCCTTGTGGCTGTCTTCTGGACTCGCTCCTACAGTTACGTGTCTTTCTGATGCTGGGGACACCAGAACTGCACGGAGTGCTACAAGTGGGGTCTCATGAGAACAGAAGGGCAGGATCACCTCCTTCAACCTTCTGGTCATGTCTCTTTTGATGAAACCCAGTACAAGGTTGGCTTTCTGGGCTGCAAGCATACACTGCCAGCTCATGTTGAGGTTTTCGTCAATCAACATTCCCAAGTCCTTCTCCTCAGGGCTGCTCTTCATCCACTCTCCACTCAGGCTGCAGTTGTTCTTGTTCTTGCGTGACCCAGGTTCAGGACCTTGCACTCAACCTTGTTGAACTTCATGAGGTTTGCACAGGCCCATCTCTAAAGCCTGACAAAGTCCATCTGGATGGCATCCCTTCCCTCCAGCATGTTGACCTCACCACACAGCTTGGTGTCACTGGCAAAGTTGCTGAGGGTCCATGTCACTGACAAAGATATTGAGCAGGACTGCTCCCAATACCAACCCCTGATGGACACCACATGTTATCCATCTTCGATTGGACACTGAGCGGTTAACCACAACTCTGCATGTGACCATCTTGCCAATTCTTTATCTGTCAGGTAGACTCTTCAAAAATGACAAACTTATAACTACTCAACAGAAGACTACTGGCTTTTACTCAATATGCATTCTGGGCAATGATGAGGATACCTTACATTCTGTATTTGCCACTTATACAGAGCCTGATTTTCAGCTGTACTGAGTCACAAAGTGATATCACTGGAAACAGTGACAAGAACAGCACATTTGAAAACTTTGCCATTTGTTTTACACCTGAATATGAATTTAAAGTGTAGAAATTTGAATCCCCTATTATTTGTATAGACTTCTGTCCTGGGTTCAGCAGTAGCAGCCATTTTTCTCCTTCTTAGTAGCTGGTGCAGTGCTGTGTTTTTGACTTTTGGTCTGGGAACAGTGGTGATAACACTGATGTTTTTAGCTACTGCTTAGAATGTTTAGACTGACATTCTGAGCCTCATGCTCTGCCAGGGAGGAGGGGAAGTCGGAAGGAAGCAGAGACAGGACACCTGACCCAAACTAGCCAAAGAGGTATTCCATCCCACAGCACATCATGGCTAGGATGTAACGGGCAGTTACCTGGGAGGGCTAGATTCTGCTGGAGTGGGGCTGGGTATTGGTTGGTGGTGAGCCGGCAGTGAGTGGGCTGCGTGGCAAGCCTTAAACCACGATAACTTCTATGCTTTAGAAGGCTAATTTAGATGAGGTCCATGAATGATCATGTGTGATAGAAAGACAGAACGCAATTTAGAACATCACTTCGTATAATCAGCACAGTACAGAAGGCTCTACTGTGAAATTTATCTTTCCTTCTATGACAAATGGCAGTTCATTTGTTTCTGTATGTAAAAGTGATTCAAGAACTATTTTGAAAGTGAGGTAAATTACTACCTCCTCCTACACTGAATTTCAAAAAGTTTATTTCAAAAATCTTTAACTATTGCTGTAGTTTATAAGGTAATATTCCCTTTGTTCAGAATACTGTTTGTTTTGACTGCATGTGGTTTATCCACCTCCACTCATTAACCATTTACCTGCACGTAGATTACATACTACCTGCATTAGTGTGGAATGCATGCTTAAGCAGTCGTACCTGCATTGAAGGTCTGGATAAACCAAAAAAAAAATGATTCTTATTTCTCTCTATTCTTCTCTATCAACAGATTAGTTCCATTTAATTTAGATGAGCATGACAAAGAATGTAACTTCCCATTGCTCTAGTCCTCACAGAATATGAATTTGACTGCATTTAACATCACTTCTAGCATGTAAGCCCAGTCCTGCATTTTAGAGAGATCATTCCCCTGGGAATCACTAGGAGTATTTAGTTAAGAATGTGCTATCGGGTGGCTGAGCAAACTGAGATTTGAGAATGAATTATGATTTTAATGGGACTAGAAATGTGTAAGCTAAGTTCATGTTTCCATTACTTTGTTTCAGTAAACTCACTTGCTATGCATGTCTGGCATTATACTACTGTCCTAGCACTGGGAAATGTAAACAACTGATTTGTTTGCAATATATTACAGCATTCATAATAGTGGTGCTTTTTCCCTGCTTTAAAGAAAAAAAAAGAAAAATATAAATAAGGGGAATGATACATATTTCTCAATTTATCTGTCAGAGTACATAACCTAAAATGTTCTACACAGTAACATTGATAAAAAATTACTAATAGTGAGATTATCTTTTATTTTAAAAAAGCAGTTTCAACACAACCATTTTTTTCCCAGTTCTCTGTTTCTGTGTCCCAAATGATTTTTTTTACACTGATTTATTTGGTTCTTGGATTTACAGTTGTCTTATGATTTAACAGCTTTGCTATTTATGTGTTTCTCCTTAAATTTTCAAAATTATAGGCATTATAACAACTCTTCTAGAAATCTCTTTTCTCAGACCTGGGACATATGGTAAAGACACATTTTCTTCCACTGTTATTCCTTAATAGGTTTAAAGCTCGGTTAGGAAGAGAAGAAGTATGCCTTTTTAACTAATACCATGTCACCTCTTTAATCATGCTGATTCTGAATAATTCACCCACTGTGGAAGTTGCAAGGTGAGGATCTATAGCTCTATCTCTCACTGGGGGGAGTTTATTATTACTGAGTCTGACAGCAGAAAGCCCTGGCAGGTTAATTGCTGCAGCAAGACTAGCTGGGAGTTTGCTGTTGATATATAGTGACTAAAGGGAGTGAAGGAGATTGACTATGCCTGTTACAGCACAAATATCTTCATGCACCTCAGGTTCCTTCAAAAGATATGAGAAATAAATGTTCACTGTTCATTTTCTGTCTGCACAATACAAACAGCCTCAGGCTGAACATGGCAACCACCGCATACAGAATATATACAAAAAAAGAGGAAATTTGCAAATTAACATTATTACAAACATTCCTGCCTGAAAGTGCTGAAAATTTATTTTAATATAGTTTGCATTTTAATGTCGTGCCAAAGAGAGAAATCAGTTGTGTTTGAGGCTGGCAGTGATGTTTTCTGGTCATATGGCGCCTTAACTAATATGAGATTAGGAAAAACCAGCGTTAATTGAAGGCGTGGGAAATGCTACTGTTAGTTTACGAAATAAACCTTGCTGGTTATATAGAGTTGTTAATCTAACTCAGACATTTCCCAGGAACAGCTGCCCCCTTATCCCTTCAAAAACAGTACTTGAAATTACTGAAAAGGGATGTCATCCTTCTAAAATAGGATTAATTTTTTTAGAGGCTTGTTAAGACATTCTCAAATAATTTCTCTTTATGTATTATAATGATATGGAATCACAGAAGATAGATACAAAAATACTCAACATCTTCTTCTGGAAGAAAACAAATCTCAATTTTTCCCATAAGAAAGTATGCTGCCAATGTTTCTTTTAAAGTATTTCAAGAGAATAATTAATCAATAACTGTTTCTCTTTTCAAATAAAGTATCTTTTACAGAGAAGGAAGTAAATTTTCCATGGTGCTTTTAGAGGGCATCTTTGCAGTGTGCTTTCCCGGGAGTCCAGAAAGCTGACCTCTCTCCACTTGTTTATAGCTCTCCTTAACTGCACTTCACTGCCCTGCAGATCAGCTCTGTTCTTTATAGTGGCAATGAAAACCACCAAGGAACTTTGTTTTCTGAAGGTATATAAATCAGAAATATTAACACTTAAATGCTACATCATTATGCAAAACATAAAACATGGTCCAGTTTCTCTTCCATTTACAAGACTTGTGTACAATTGTGACTCTATTCACTTCCACAGAGTTCTTAATCTTTAATGTCAGTTAAAGGAAAAGAGTCAAATATACCTTAAAGAACAAGGTGCAGTTACTTATTTCCACAGAAAAACTGGAGACACTGCGTCACATTTTGAATTTCCACTGAGCAGAATAGAAGCTGGTTTTCAAAGGTCATTTGGCAGGTACAGGGTCACATACAAAATCTTAGCTGTTGAGTCGCTTGCAATTGACATGCAGGCCATTTTAAAATATTTGCTTTTAAATACAGTAAATTCATTGTCAATAATATCATATGCTTTATTTGCTAAATCTTACAATTTAATACATTGAAAATGTAAATTAGAAAAAAGTGTGGTGCACACTAGAAACTAGGAATGTGAGCAGAAGGTCCAGTTCCATGTAATATGGACTTGGCCTTGGAAAAAATATTTAATTTTGTTTTACTAGAATCACAGTATCATAGAATAGTTAGGGTTGGAAAGGACCTTAAGATCATATAGTTCCAACCCCACTACCACGGGCAGCGACACCTCACACTATACCAGGCCACCCAAGGCTCTAACCTGGCCTTGAACACTGCCAGGGATGGAACATTCACAACCTCCTTGGGCAACCCATTCCAGTACCTCACCACCCATACAGTAAAGAACTTCTTCCTTATATCTAACCTGAACTTCCCCTGTTTAAGTTTGAACCCATTACCCCTTGTCCTGT
>WYDI02037008.1:0-18317 GCA_009867235.2 Psittacus erithacus | reverse complement strand
CCACCTGGTTGGTGAACACCAGAGGATCTGCCAACAGGGCTGGTCCAGCTCAGTCAGAACTTTTACATACTGTAGAGAGGAACAAAGTTCCTGTGGTGCACATACAGAATTTGCTGGGGAAGACAGTCTGGGTTATTCCTGCTTCAGGTAAAGGTGAACCCACTGGTGGGATTGCTTTTGCTCAGGGATTCAGACATACTTGGTGGGTAATGTGGGAAGATAGGGAAGTCCAATGTGTACCTCAAGGGGATTTAACTTTGGGTGAAAACAGCCAATGAATTCAATTATATGCTGTTGCTTGCTATATGACACCTCTATAGCCCATCAGCTAGATGCCCATCTCTACCTCTCTGGGCTTTGAAAAGAAGATATGTGCTGTCGTGACTGTCAGCAGAGATTAAAGTCATGGGAAAAGCTGACAGCAGCAGCTGGAGTCTCCTGGAACTGTCCTCAAGTCACCATCAATTGTCCTTGACTTCCCTCCAATCATTGCCCCAGGAATGAACTTTAATGAGACCAGATGAGTTCGACAGTGTCGTTAGCAGGCTACAATCCTGTACTAAACACCATCTTTTCTGCCCTGAAAGACTGTTATGGCAGACTGAGCCTGACATCATGGACTGAACGAACTCAGTGAACTTTATAGGGATGGTCCGTGGACAAAGGAATGCTAGCTGTCTCTTTCTGTGTATGCTTGTATATGTATACATCTGTACATCAAGAGACAAAAAAGCGACGGTATATTGGAAAATGTGGGATCTGAGCATGAAGTGAATGGTATGGAATAAGGGGTGGATACTGTCCTGGGTTCAGCTGCAACAGTTATTTTTCTCCTTTGTAGCTGGTGCAGTGCTGCCTTTTCAACTTTAGTCTGAGAACAATGTTGATAACACACTAATGTTTTAATTGTTGCTAAGAAATGCTTACCCCGATCAAGGACTTCAATTTCATGCTCTACCAGTGAGGAGGGGCACAAGAAGCGGGAAGGAAGCAGAGACAGGACATCTGACCCAAACTAGCCAAAGGGGTATTCCATATCACAGCTCATCATGGCCAGTACATAAACCAGGGGGAGTCTCCCAGAAGGCACAGATGGCTGCTTGAGTTGGGCTGCATATCAGTCAATAAGTGGTGAGCAATTGTATTGTACATCACTTGTGTTTATTGTTGGTTTTTTGTTTTTTTGTTTGTTTTTTTTTTTTTTAATAGTCTGAGTTACTGGCTAGGCTTAAATCACAATACTCAGACATGAACTTAGAAACATTTTTAAATTAAGTTTTAGATAAATCACAAACAGGAGAAATCACAATTCTGTTCCTCAGGAACAGTTTTTTTCTAAAGTCTTCCAGGGCTGCTCTGGCCTGGCATAGAGTAGATGTTTGGGACCTAGGAGTGTGCTCTGTGTGAGCAGTTCTCCATTGGCAGGGAAGCTGACAATGGAGATGTCACTGGGAAGCAAGGTGTCATGGTTTAAGCCCAGGTGGTAACTCAGAACCATGCAATCGCTAGTTCATGCTCCCTGTTCTTCCTCCTCCCACTCCTGGAGGATGGGGAGGAGAATCGAAAAAATGTAACTCCCACAGGTTGAGATAAGAACAGTCCAGTATCTAAGGTATAACACAAACCACTGCTGCTACCACCACCAATAATAATGATAAGGGAAATAACAAAGGAAGAGAGTACAACTGCTCACCACCAGCCGACCGATACCCAGCCTGACCGAGCAGTGATCTAGCCCTTCCGGGTAACTGTCCCCAGTTTAGTGGGCATGACGTGCTGTGGTATGGAATACCCCTCTGGCGAGTTTGAGTCAGGTGCCCTGTGTCTGCTTCCTCCCGGCTTCCCCTCCTCCCTGGCAGAGCATGAGACTCAGAAAGTCCTTGGTCAGAGTAAACATTACTTAGCAACACCTAAAAACTTCGGTGTTATCAGTGTTGTTCCCAGGCTGAAAGTCAAAAACACAGCACTGCACTAGCAACTAAGAAGGAGAAAAATGACTGCTAGTGCTGAACTCAGGACACAAGCTTAAAGCATATTACTAAAATTAATAAGTCTTCCACTTGCTAAGTTTATAAGACAGGAGGAAGTTTTAAAATCTTTTAGCTATTATTATTTTTAATGATGCTACTGCTAAAATTAACTGGAGTTCTTTGATGAAACTTTAACTTTTCCTAATTCTCCCAGTCATACAAAGATTTTTCCCACGTTTTGCTTCCATTTCAGTATCTTCTGAATTTTTATTTCTACTTTGAAGCTTTGTTATTGTATTAAGAATTTGAATAGCTTTGTCTATTTGTGATAAATTATATTTAGTCGAACTTGTGTGCCATTTAAGTGCTGTTGGTTTGGGGTTTTCTTTTTTTGAGGAAAGGTCTGAGTTTTTCCTCTTCTGCTGAAGTATTATGCCCATGGCACACTCTACATTTTTACCTGAGTATTTTTGCCTCATCAGTGTACTCATGAGTTCAGGTTCATGTTGTTTTAAAGTTTCCCAGTAATATTGGTTCTTGTGTGTGCAGTAACAACCTAATCTTGCATATTTTTCCTGCAAGATATAATATTATTTTCTTCTTTAACAAATCAGGTTTTGAATTTGCAATAATTTTTCTGGTTTTTTTTTTCAACCAAACATCATGCATATATAATACAACCAAATGTATGGGAAGATATTTCTATATATTAGTTGAAATGCATTAATGCATACTTTAAATAACAAAATACATACCATTTCAAAATATACCCCATGCTTCTTTAGTAATTAGTTTTTTATTCCCTGTGACTGCAGTTTTCTTACAGCACTGTAATATTTCAACATGATGTAGCTATTTCACTTCTAAATCCTTAGAATTATTTTAATTTTTGCTTCAATATTAAGAAAAATAAACTGTTTCTTTAAAAAGAAAAATCAATCAGGTACGCTCTTTGCGAGTTGGAAGCAATAATAGAAAAGTAATTATAATTTCTGTAATGGGCTCAGTTAACAGTGTAAATGATACCCATTAAGGTCCATAAAGAGATTTTCCCTCTTTGATCTGATCCAGTTTATATCATTTTGTCACTTTCATTTACCATTAAAGCTTTCAACCTATATTTATATTTGAAGAAGATACTGCTGTAGGTTGTTAACAATTAGTGAAGCAAACATGAAGGGCTGAAATGTTTCTGACTGGTATTAAGCAATAATCCGGCACTTCAAGGTCAGGAATGACAAAAGTCAATGGCACAATATGATTATCTTTGTTATTGATCTACTAATACAAAAGCAACCCTAACCTTAGATCTCTCTCTGAAAACCAAGAGACATTTTTGTCTGAAAACAGAAGTTTAGTCATTTTGTTCTGATATGAGATTAAAGATACCCTAATGGCTTAGGTATACAGAAAACTTGGCTAAAAGAAACAAATTCTAAATGCCAGTGAAGTCAAAGTGGCCTGTGCTGCTTTAGTCTATAAGTGGCAAATAACCTGTGATGAAAGCAGGAACTAGTTATTCTTTCCTTAAAGATGTTCAAGATATAATTGTAATAATGATTCCTAGAGTGCCTACTGCATACTGCCCAAAGTTTATTACTACAGATGACAGGTGAACTTCACAAATTACTCATATTTGTCACTCCATTTCTTTGTGAAAAAAATTTCACTGTCCTAACTTCTTGTTGAGACTGTAAGATTTTTAGTAGTGCTAAAGAAGAGCATTTGTAAATAAATGTGTTCTGTGGACATAGGGAAAAAGCCTAAAAAAGGCTCTTTTTTGAAAACATTTGCCTGTAAAAAGTCCCTTTGCTGATCTGAAAATCCCTCAAAAAGCCACACAGTTTATCTTCACTCTGATTTCAAACATAAAAATTCTTCAACAGCTCAAGAAATAGAAGATAATTAAATGGAATAAATATATTAAATGTATTTTTGTTTTTCAAAGACAGCTGTGACTTTCAGCCCTGTGAGTATGTGCCACTAGGTTAATTGTGGTACTGTCTCTGGAGCACCTAGTGATGTATGGAGGCAACCTGGATTCAGTGGTGCTTCTGCTGCAAATACTGCACTATCTTATGAAAGCAAATGAAGAACTTAGTCTCCTGATGCCAAAACCTGCCAAACTTGAGATCCAGGATGGAGCCTGGGGAACCATTTACAGGTTTTGAGGGCTGTCCTACATCAGTCCCAGCCCAGGTGGTTCCTAGAGAAGCTAGGGACTAGCACTAATACAGAGACAGCCTTATTTACATAAGGCCCTTAATCTTTTTCAGTTTCAAATGTGCACATTTAGTACTTTCTTCTTTTATCTGTCATGGCTACTTAATCCCTGTGTATCTTGACATGGTTATACAGTGCTTCACACAACAAGATTTCTAATTGGTTTCAATGGGGATACAGAGACATAGTGCAGTGGAGTGGCACAGAAAAACACAAGCTATCGAGAAAAACCTGCCTTCTCAGAGCCACAGATGCTTGGTCCTGTTCATGGGTAAAAGTCAGAACACTGCTTTCTGGGCCCACTAACAAATTAACAATATCTAAATAAAAGCAGAGCCTACTAGTTTGGGCTGGGACCTGAACTAAGAAGGCCACATTTCCACTTTAAATAGCGGGCAGAAACCAGCTACCTCACTCTTGGGCAGCCAAGAACTTCAGAAAATTCTGCACTGCATGAAGCAGACGTAGCCTGAACATTTTTGAAACAGAAATGCTAAAAGCATTACATGAACATGCAAGCTTAGAAATATACTTTTACTAACAACTCCATGGTAACACTTGATGCTAGATATCTTCTTTTCATTGTTAAAATTTATTTCTAGGTAGAAAATCAGCCATCTTGTCAAAATTATTAGATTGGGATTTTTTGTTTGGTTGTTTTTTTGTGTTTTCTGGTTTTTGTTTTTGGGTTTTGTTTGTTTGTTTGTTTGTTTTAAATGTTAGACTGTCTGCTTATATGAGAAGTATAACTTTTCTGTCATGACTCGGACAGAAAGGTAAGAATTGCACCAAATCTTGTATCAACAGTAGTGTAATATTTTGAAATGTACATTTCTTTCTACCTATAAGTTCTCTAGTGAGAGAAAGTTCAGTTCAGGAGTTCAAACCACTTTAAAATCAGTATGTGTTTCAGTGTTCTAATGCCACTTATTGTGAGATATTCTGTTGTGGTTTAAGCTTAGTCATAAATTAGAAAGCCACGTAGCCTGCTAGTGCCCCACCCCCCTCCCCTGCCCCAAACCTGTCATCTCCCCCTCCCTGCTCCCGGAGGGATGGGGAAGAGAATGGAAAGAATGTAACTCCCACTGGTTGAGATAAGAACAGTCCAGTAACTAAGGTATAACACAAATCACTGCTGCTACTACCAATAATAACAATGACAAGAGAAATAGGAAGGGAAGAGAATACAACTGCTCACCACCCGCTGACCAAGCAGTGAGCTAGCCCTTCGGTATAACTCCCAATTTACATCCTGGGCATGACATGCTGTGGTATGGAGTACCTCTTTGGCTAGTTTGGGTCAGGTGTCCTGTCTCTGCTTCCTCCCAGCTTCCCCTTCTCCCAGAGCAGAACATGAGGCTCAGAAAGTCCTTGGTCAGTCTAAACTTTCTAAGCAGTAGCTAAAAACATCGGTGTTATCAGTGTTGTTCCCAGACCGAAAGTCAAAAACACAGCAGCACTGCACCAGCTACTAAGAAGGAGAAAAATGTCTGCTATTGCTGAACCCAGGACATCTTCTTTTACCATAAAATTTCTTTGCCCTGTTATGCAAGAATTCATGGGAGCTTATTTTAAACTCTTTAAATTTTTTGGCTAACATTAGCATGTTTTGTTTCTTTGTTTGCTTGTTTCTTTGTTTTTGTTTTGTTTTGTTTTGTGTTTTGACAGGGACTTAGTCCCTTTAAACCTCAAGTGATGTCCCATATTGTTTGGTTCTTTCTCTCACTTCCATGTAAAAAACAGACAATGCCCTATTTTTTTAAATTAAATTTTAAAACAGAAAACTTGGTATTTTGAAGAGAACATTAGCCAGTTATAATGAATAGATAGATCTCTTTTTTTCAAACATTTTCATTATGTGATTGAATTTTTCTTTTTTTCATACAAGAGCAAGCTCTTTTTCCTATTTGTGTTTGCTATAGCAAAACTTTTATAAATATCGAAGTAACTTTTTTTTTTTTTTTTCAGATAAAACATACTGGTCAGGGTTTGGACATTTCTGATTAATGAGCTCATAGAAAAAGCCCTTTCTATACTAACAAATTGCATGGGCAAGTCTGATTAGAAAAACAATTTTATGAAATTTTGTATTACCAAGATTTCCTACATGACAACAATACTCCTATTTCTAAATGAGTTTCCAAAGTGAATTATATAAAGCTTAAGATACTTCCATGTTGGCTTTTTTTTTTTTTTTTTTTTTTTAATGAATCCCTTTAACTGACTAAAGTAAAATTTCCCAAGCAGGTCAATAAGTAGGATTACATCATACTCAGAACTTATTAAATTATTCACATAAGTAAGAGCAAAAACTATACCCTATTTTTAAATATCCTGGTGGATTACCAGCAGAAAGGTTAGTGTAGCTGTATAGATTCTGAGTGAATGAACAGTACCACAAGGCTGAAGTTGTTAGTAATTTAATCTGACCTCTTTCCCTCAAGAACATAATGTTAGGAGCAAAAAGACAGTAATGGTGTGTAAATACATCTGATCAATAAGACTCTTATTAATTGACATAGATCAAAATGCACGCTGCAAAGAATGTATTTTCCAACAAAGGTAAATTGCATGTAGTAGTGTAAAAACTGGGACATTTCACCAGATATATTTGCATAGGTCAGTAACTGTTTCAGATGATACACAGATTATACAGGAGACTGCCTGTGGTAATTAAGCTTTCTTGTTTCATTTAAAAGATATTATGCATATATGTATGCATAGAGTGTTGTATTGAAATTTTTTTTTTGCCTTTGCAGGACTACTACTTACCAGATGGTTTTATGAGTTCCACCCTTCTGATCATTTTTGTAGCCCTTCTCTGGACCCTTTCCAACCCGTCCATGTCTTTCCTGTACTTCAGAGCTGGACACAACCCGCCAAGTGGAACCTCACCAGAGCAGCGTGGAGGAACAAAATCACCTCCCTTGAACTGCTGGCCATGCTCCTTTGAATGCAGCCTAGGAAACAGCTGGCCTTCTGGGCTGCAAGCACACACTGCCAAATCATGTCCAATCCTTCATCCACCAGTACCCCAAGTCCTTCTCCCCAGGGGTACTTTCAATCCATTCATCCCTCAGCCTATATTGATACTCTGACTCAAGTGCAAGACTTTGCACTTGGTCTTCTTGAACCTTGTGAGGTTCACATAGGCCCAATTCTGGAGATTGTCCAAGTCTCTCTGGATGCACCCTTTTTCTGACAACTGCAGGGTCAACCGCACCACTCAGCTTGGTGTCATCTGCAAACTCGCTGACAGTGCACTCAATCCCACTGTCTATGTCGTTGATGAAGATATTAAACAGACCCAGCATGGACCCCTGAGAGACACCACTTGTCACAGTTGATCAAGCTCTACACCATCTAGGGGGAAGCTCATGAATGCAAGACAATCTTGCATTTTGAAAGCAAGGTCAAATTTTTCCTGTGTTTTTTTCAGTCTATAATATGAATGCTAACATATAAAAAATATTTTGTAGCAAAAGTACATTAAAGCTTCTCAAAAGGATACTAGATAAAAATAAAGTGGATTGTAGCACCACTTTCAAGCTCCAGAATCAAATACAGTTTAGCTAGCTTCTTGATTGTTTTCAAGTTTTTCTTCCAAGATTTAAAAATAGGAATCTAAAAAAGTATACCAGGTACAGTAACCAAACTTATACTCTTGTCCACTGATCATCTTCTAAAGCTGTCACAAACTCCATTCCTCTGGATGCATGCAACTGCACTAAAATACAGAATGGACCACTCAAAAAATGTTCATAGGTTTGTTCCTATCTACAAAGCCCGCAAAGTATTGATGTTAAAGGCAGAATGCTATTAGACTAAAATTATAGGGCAGAACTGGCAGCAAAGGTAATGACAAACCTAGTACTGTGTTTCATTTTCAGAATTCTATGATCACTGAAAATCACAATAATTCTTCCTTATAGCCTCTGCTGAACCAGCTGACAAATGTAACACATTACGAAAGTGCAGATCACTGTTTTTTACTAAGCCTCATGGAAGATAAGAAAGGCCATAAGTCATTCATTTTTAAAGCCTTTGAGGAAAGAAGAAACACACAAAAAAAAATAAAAAAAAAGAAGACAGAAAAAAACCAAACGTAGACCCCCAGAGAAGCTGTGTTGCTCCTAAAGTATTGACCACCCTCTCACTAATTAACTCTCCTAAACCCCCTCTTTTTTTCTTTCCTATATGTCAGTTGTTAGTCTTTTAATTATCAAATGGTATCTAAGCCTTTCTTATAGTATTTTTAAGCTCTCAGAGAGCTGTGCCAAGCTGTATCATGCACCTTTTCCTTAAGCTAAGATAAAGAGCTTTTATAACAGATCTGTTAGTCCTGCTAATTATTCTACATTTCATGATTTTGACACTTTCTCTCCTGCCTAAACAGTTGCAAAAGATGCCATCAGATCTTATTCCTGCATTCTAGCATACTTTACATCTGCATGGCCACTGGTCCAAACTCAAGAAAAGTATCTATATCATTCTTTGAATACCATTTTTGAAGCAGTGAGGGAGCAAGATGCAGGTGAGTATACCTGCATGCAGGCTGTACTCTGAGCTTAGTCATATGACTATCTTCATAAGGAAAATATCCTGGACAAGTTGGTGAAATCTGAACTACAAAAAAAAAAAAGGGTAAAAATCTGTAGAATCCAGTGAGGAAGTAATTTTCTTTACCTTTCATAGTAATTAGTCTGAGAAATATCTTAAAATGTATATTTGCATAGTGGGAGTGGTGTGCTAAACAAGCGACCAGCATAACCCTAGCTGCTGTGCAATGCATGTCCATGCTGATAAATAAAAGCTGAGACATTGTGTCATCGTTTCATCAGAGTCAAAACAACAGTGTTTCTGCCCAAGACAGTGAACTGTTCTAATCAGATTGTTTGTGACGTGCACAAAACAGCAAAAAATAAGTCAGGAGATGACTGAGAACTTACGCAGTTCAGAATCATGTTGAGCTAAATAAGTTAAAGTTATTATCTTAAATTTTGATTTCTGAAAGAGAAAAAAAAATACCTATAATGTGAAAATCAGTGTCAAGAGCAAGAGGACAGAATAGGAAGGACATTGGTTGCAACAAAAAAATCATTGTGGGTTTTCAGTACTGTGTGAATTTTCATCACTGCACTGATTTTCATACATAAATATACATAGCTATCTATTTTGTTCCAAACAAACATAAGTTGTGAAAAAAATTCTGCATTTCTGTGATAATTCTGATCCCAAGAAGGTTACAGGTAAATCTTCCATTAGACAAGAGTTTACATGTAAACAATAAAAATATCCAGTCCTCTTTTTCAGTCATCTCCAGTTATCATAAAAAGCTGTCACTTCTTCTGCTTTATGTTCTATGTTATTTCATTTGATTCCATTTTCACTGATTGTTCTCTTTTCACTCTTCTTGTTGCCTGTACTCCTCACATTTGTGTACAGATGTTTCAGACATTTACCTGTCTTCAATGAATTGCATCTAATCAGATATCAATAAGGAGAACAAACTATCTTTCCAGCTCCATCTCCTCAATGCTGCACTTCATACATTATTGTCGTACTGAAACTGCCTAACTACTTCTTTCCCAGAATAAAAAAAATCTACCTTCTTTTGACATCCTTGATACAATAATCTACATTACCTCTCTCAAAACAACTTTTTGAGTTCTAATTCACCATTTTTGTGACAAGAAGCATTGGAAAGGTACCTGATATGCAAGATATGGACAAAACACAGATGTACACAATGACATGCTGATATTATCCATTTTGCTGCCTGAATCCTGAATAATACTCTTTAAATTATTCTGAAGATCACCTTCACTGAATAGTTTCTCCATTCTGAGGTATTCAATCTTTATACATTCAAATGGAAGCCTAGTGGTGTTATCTGTGTTGTTACAATGACAAAAAAAAAAAAAAAAAAGAAGAGAAACATCATATTTATCAGAGATATTTTCTGCTTTCTACTCATGTTTTGTACAGTCACCACAAGCATACAGCATGTGCATTTGTTATGCTGACCCAGCTCCCTGAGATCTGCTTGTGGCACACATGACTTTTAAGGGGTTTTCCATTTTTATGGGTTTTTTTCCATTGATACAACTTCAATCTTCCATTTCATTTCTACATTAGACATTACGTTTTGGCCACACTTATAATTTCCTCCTCTTTTGCTAGAACTAGACTATGTATTGTTCTCTCATTAGCCATATAATGGTTTATAGTATACTTGATTCAATTCTGTACCCTCAAAAGTTATGTTTTCCATTTTGTTGCTAACCTCTTGTCATTGGTCAGAGTACTGTACTGCTGCTTCCCTGCGCATATCAGTTTCCAAGAACTTCATTCAATCTTCTGTTATGTCTTAAGGACCCTGCATTCAGTTTAAAAAAATATTTCTTTCACTAGCTCTTTAAATCTCCATCCCTAGTGTCTCCTTCATAACTTGCCAGAGGTACACAGTCAAGGCTATCATTTTGGTCACATCATTAGTATCCAGAGGTATTTACTGCCCATTTTCCTTTCAACCCTGCATTGTTTCCTCAAAAAAACTCACTGGCTTTTACCATAGCTTTGAAGAAGAAAGGACAAAAGTGTACAGATATTACACTTACAGTGTCATCTCTGTTACTCATAGTTTGTTGGCCCTCTCTGATACCTTGAGATTGACTGATGTACTTTTTGCTTAAGTGAAATCTGGCACCAAACACTTTTACTTGGTGGATCTCCTTTCTCTCTGCATGACAGGGTCCCCAGGCAGAAGCTGGTAACTAGCAAACAGAGGAAAAAAAGTAAAAAAACCATATCCATCAAGAAAAAAAGGATTAATCAGAAAAAACATGTTTGCTGACAGATTTGTTCTTATCTATGTTTTCTGCCTCCTCTGAATTACAATTTATCAATTAAACTGCAAAGTTGTGAAATACAAGATGCTGCAGTGATGCTGCATTTTATTTTCTACTACCATTCTTCTAAACTAAAAACCAACAGACTTTTCCAATATTACTTCTGGTCTACTTAATTTAGAATTCTTACAAAAATATTCTACAGTAGACACAGTAGGTCCCTGAGTTAGATATTCTTAAAATTTTAGGAACACATACATAGTCAAGTTGGGAAATGTTAGCCACTCTACTGACCTCAGAAGTACAGGAAAAAAATATCAAAAGAAGGACAAATTGAGTCTGTATATGCCAGTAGACTAGTTTCCTTAAAATTTGCTATTACGTGGTTTGAGCTATTTTCTTTCATTGTGTAGGCAACAGATTTCTTTTTCCCAGAAAAGACCACCTGACTTCAAGGCTTACCATTTTTGCAGGGTGATTTTGACCAAAAGTTAACATTTGGTCTTCTCAGAAGGCCAAACACTTAAAGTACTTCTCTATTAGACAGGGAACACCCTGAGGGCTTGACATCCTTTCTGTTACTATGTTTCATGCACCTTGCAGTATTAAGTGTTAAGAGTTTGGATTCCTGATCTCCTGTGTGTGAAGAGATGCAATAATAATTTATGACAATATATGAAAAGAAAAGAAGGGAAGAATAGAAGAGAGGAGAGGAGGGAAGAAGAGAGGAGATGAAAAAGGGAAAGGGGTAGGGGAAAGGGGAAGAGGAAGAGGAGGAGGAAGGCGAAAGGGGAAGGGGAAAGGGGAAAAGAAGACTGTACCATTTTTCATTATTGAAGTTTCAGCTATTCCGTGAAAAATATTTTGGAAATGTTAACCAAAGTAAAGTCCAGGAAAACATTTATCAGCAGTAGTAAAAACTTTTTCATGGTGAGAAAAAAAATCATATTTAGAAAGGAAGGCATAAATGCTACAAATGTTCTTAATTGTACACTAACGATTTACTAAAATAAATATTACTGACCAAGTTCTTTCAAACTGACAGCTGTTCCTCACTTTCGTTTATGGACCCAAATATGATCAGAATAGACATAAAAAATATCGAAGTGCCTTTTTACTCCATAAAGTAAAATGCCATGGAGTCAAACTGTCCTTTCAGTTTTCATTGGTAAACATAAATTACTGTTAATGGAATATGCCGGTTAAATTTGTGAGTAACAATGCCTTTGGGAAGCATTACTACAAGAATAAGCTTTATGGCATTTGAGATAATTTATCATATAAATGTTCTCACGTGATCTCTGCTTGCAAGACTGATTTTAGGATGCAAAAATAAATAACTGTCTGAGTTCAAGCACTTAAGTCATTCACTTGCAATTACAATCAAATAGACATTTGAACACACATAGTTTTGGTAGCAAAACTGCAGCATTTCTGAACTGGCACAGTGAAAAATGCTTCAATATACAAAACCAGATTATATATAAAATGAAGAAAATATCCAAGTGGGACTTTTTACTTTTGAATTCTTATTAATATTAACCAAATTTTTCTCCTACTATAACTAAAATAGTAAAAACCCCTTAGAAGTATTTGGAATTTGCATACTCAAAATGAATTCATATGCACAACACAGCCTCTATAAAATTAATGTGTATGAATCATGTACATGTACAAGAATAACAAGCATTAAACTTTCAGGGTTCAGTGTTTTGTTTTACAATTCAAGATTATGAGGTATAGCTTTATCAGGAATACTCTGTGACTTTTGAAGCCATAGTTACTTTACATAGTAAAGTTTACATAATTACATAGTGTTTTCAAAGCCTAAGAAGGAAATTTCTATTTAGTAACAGAAAAACATAGGTTTATTTTATTTTTGTTTTATTTTTGAGATATGATTTATAATCAAGATGAATTTTCATTTCACAGCATAGGATTTCTCTTTTGTTTCAGTGAATTCTAGAGAATTTCGTTAAAATACCATGATAAGCTACCTTGTCTTTTTTGGTACAGAGTTCTGTCCTAAATACAGACATGCAGTCAACTAAATCTAAACTTTAAGATTAAATAACATGTATTCACAAGAAGTAGAGCAAACCAGTTATTTTCACACAGCTTACAGTAAATTTGTTTAAAAGCTAAGATAATAAATAGATAAATGAATAATAATAATAAAAAAAGAATTAAAATACCATCCCTGAAAACATGAAAAGCGTAAATTTATGAGCAGTATAGATTTCATTTTATGCTCAATTTGTGTATAACTAGCAAAACTAGTCAAGGAATTTATCTTTTTCTAATCTACTGACATCTGTATGCAGCTAACTCACTAAAATTTCCATGTATCTCATGAAAAGTGTCATTTGCTAGGCCATGGATATGTTGTGATAAGTTTAAGCAGAGAGATGTTTTAATCACGACAGAGAATGAAAAACAAATAACTATGTGCCAGTTTCAATTTTGGATTATTTTTTTGAACACAAATAGTGGTTTTGTTTAATATAACGTTTTATAATCCAAGCCAAATTCTTTCACTTAAACAGTTTTATCTTTTGCTGAAAGGTTTAACTTGTTTCACCTTTGTCAAACAAAATTTTTGCATTGCTCTTATATTTATCTAACACTGGAAAACCAGTAACCAATGACAACATTCTACTGCATTGATACTATCTCTTAAATAGATATCAAAGCACAAAAATATTCTCTTTAATTTTGTGATAGTTTTCTGCCTTGAATCCAGGGTTCTGCTTTTGCAGTTTGTAACTTACAGACTGTACCAATCACTTCCTTGTGGCATAATTTCACTGTTAGGTGTTGGCTATACTTTTCTTTTAGATATATCTTAGTGATGGAATAAGATGTTTGTTATAAAAGAATACTCCAATCAAATACTCTAATCACTGACAAATTGAAAAAAAAAAAAAAAAAGTCCTCAGAAGCAAGTGATGAAGAGAAAATAAAAATACTGAAAGGGGGCATGATGTTGTGAAGGAAGGAAAAAAAGGAAGAGGTTTCAGCCTGTTTGCAATTACAGTCCTAATGCATGGTTTTGATTTGAGAAAATATGCAAAAGTTGTATCAGTTTTAACCAGGTTATTAAGAGAAAACGGTTGCAGCTATTAATTGCCATTTAGCTTGAAAAATCAGGCACTGAATTTCCTATGAAATTTATTGCTTCTCAGTCAGATATGTAGAAGACTTTACCCATTTTTCTGCCACTTGAAATAAAGTATCAAGGTATGCTCATGTCGAACCAGTTAAAATATTTTTTAAAAAGTAATATTTCGTGTGCCTCTTTACAGAAAATCTAATCAAGAAAGATTTGATAGGAGCTTAACAGCATTTGCACACTTGGCGTAGGCACAGCCCTTGTTAGCATTTGAGCCTTTTTGGAAGTCTGAGCAAATTAACTGGTATCATAATGAATTCATACACTTACACAACACACTTCTAAAACTGGTTATGGTAATGGTTGCACCCTTCACATTTCTGCTTTCTGCTTTTCTAGTTGGAAGTAATGGATGTAGGAACACATGCTGACTTTGAATGTCATGTTAACCTGCACAGCCTCTTATCCATAATGTTCAGGTGTGAAGAAGGACATGGATACACAGATTTACACCTGTATTTCCTATGTTCCCTTCATTGTGAAGGTGGTGCTAATGAGTTCTCGAAGTTTTCTTTCCTGCTTTTCCCCCTTACAAATTCTCTCTCTTCCTCTCATTTAATAAAGAAATTGCATCTTAAAGAAATTACGTCTTCATGAAAAATGTTAAAAAAAAATAATCTATCTAATTATAGCAACTAAATAGTTCATATCACCAAAAGTGACGTGAATACTTTTCATGATAGACCAAAATGTTAGTGTGTAATTTATATAACTGATTTGTAACCACTGAAGCTGTTAAGAACAGATATCATTAAATCTCTAATACAATGTCGTGCAGTGATAGTGCTGTAAAATGTAAATAACTGGAAGATCTTTGCAAATTAAATCCTGTTCATACATTTCAGAATCTACTGTACATGTTCAAGGGTCCTAACACATACTCATTTTTTAGGGTTTGACATTTGAATTTATTCATTGTCATGATATTAAAAATAGCATACTATCCACAAAAGAACAAGGACTGGAGACAAAAGTACAGTGAGATACTTTAATTAATGTTAGGCTAACCTTGGGAAAAATAAGTCAGTTTTCTCTGTGTGCCACAAAAATGAGACTGAGTTTAGTCTCCAGATCCAGACAAGCAATTATGATTGGCTTCCAAGGAACACGGAAATTTAAACAAAAATGGGCTTTCTTCTATCAGCGTCTGTGAAACACGAGCTGATACTGAATTTCACTGACACTCATAGTAATAAAAGTCCTGATTCTAATTCCATACAAATCAATAGTGGGATTGATTCAGGCACTAGCTGTCAGCTTGCATCATTGTAAAAGTTACGTGACTTGCCCCTTCCCTACCAAAGGAAGACTTCTGAGTTAGGAGACATAAACAAGAAGTAGGGGACCATAGTAGACTGTGAGTACTTCATTTTTACTTGTGCATATAAAGAGATTCCTTTCTATACCAGCAAACTGTACTTTGCTTGCTTTCCTTTCCTTTCTTAAATACTCCTTTCTTTGTCTAACAATGACAAAACAAAAAAAAATGTGTTAGCAATTTTTCTTTTTTGTTAGTTTAAGCTTTAAGAGAGTTGGAATTGGCATGCATTTAACCACTTTACTTTTCTGCTTTTATGCATCATTTTAGTATGACAATCTTATTTCCATCAGTTGCATGCAAAGTACCTTCAACTGGACTGGGCTATTGGGTCTTCATAAGAAAGTTATTATTTAGCCAATTTTATCATCATAACTGGAACCTGATCTTTTCTAGAAAACTCAAGATGTACATCAGATCTATACTATTGTCTGTGCAAAATCACTTTCATAATACACTGTGTATTGACCTTTGACATATTCTTTCTCTTGATGCTATAGCAATTTTCATTATTTGTGTTTTACATTGCAATGGTGTCAGGCCACTGTTGTTTTACATAGTGAAAAACAGAGATATACTAATAAGTAGCAGGAGGAAAGTAGGACAAGAACTCCTTGGTGGCTTCAGTGATCATGAACTGCTCACTAACATGTCCATTGCTTAACAGTAGCTGATGCTTTAATCCTACTGCTGTTAAGGTATGTTCAGTTTTATGCTGTTAGGGTAATAAATAATTGTTATTCAAGTAACACTTTGAGCTCATGTATCAAGGCACTTTCCAAAATCTGTCATTTATATCCAGACACATCCCTATTTTCTACTGCTGCGTATGGGTTTTTACAATTACAGCTGCAGAATAGCCATTTGAAACTGAACAGCTATTCACTATTCTGTAATTATCATTTCTTTAGAACTTTTAACAAATTCTTTCTCAACATCTCTGTAAATGATTTGTAAGACATTGAATAGAATGGTAACAGCTAAGTTGCCTTTTAGTCTGTAATAAAACTGCTGTTAGTCACTAGCAATATTAATCTATGTTATCCTAATATGCTACATATAATCACTGTTAATCTTCAAGCTTTAAAACCATTACAAACTGCTCAAACTGTGTAGTCATAAGTAGCTATTTGCTACTGGTGGGGAAATGGTTATAATTTCAAATGGAACACTCCAGACAGGGTGATTGAAAAAATTCAGCAGTCTATTCCATCATTAAAGAAAAGAATCTTATTTTTGAGAAAACAGGAAGAATATGAAAGCTGAAATGAGATTTGACTATGACTATGCTCTGGTAAGAATTTGAGTAAAGTTGGCTAGGTGAGGCAAGCAGAGTAGAACCATGACTATCAATTTCTTCTACACAGAAGCTGAGACAAAATTTGTGGCTAAATTTACTATCATTTCCTAGAAATGGTGCTTTTGACATGAGGTCAGGTATTGCAAAGGGAAGAGCTATTGGGACTGTTGTGCTGCTTTAGACAAGGAACTTGGAAAATGTTAAAGCTGGAAATATTCTACATAGGCTGTATAAAAATATAAAGAAAAAATAGACAGCTACAGTAGATCTCAATGAAGCAAGGAGACATACTCTGGCTTTTTGAAAAGGTGTCAAACTATGATGAGCACAACACAGGAAGAAGAAAAATAGATAAATTAATATTTACATTTACAATCAAAAAAGTAGAAAACACATTTCAATTTTTCATCAGATACAGAATACTTTAATGAATTTAAAAACTGGTTTACATGCCTTTACTACAAGCACAACTCCCATATAACCACTAGAAATAATAGATGAATGGTATACCATCAATAAGATTTTTTTGTGACAAGTTACATGATTCCACAATTATAAAGCTGTTTCTTTGCAGAGATATTCTCATTTCTGCAATTTCTGACTTAAAAAATTACAAACCCTTTTGTAACTAATAACAGTAAATAACTTATGGAAGTTTTCAGCCTACTTCTGCTAGCTGGTCCACATGCACAAATTGACAGGGCCCACATTCTGAGTAGGCCAACCAGTAGGAAGAAAAAGAGATCAGATGGTGTTTATTGTAAAGTCTCAGGACAGCAATTCTGTTGCTCATGTTTACCACATACTAATGGCCAGAATACAAGACTGAAAGATACTGTGAGAATGAAGACCTTAGGACCACTGTAGGCCAGGATCGGGTTCGAGAGCATCTAAA
Source organism: Psittacus erithacus (assembly GCA_009867235.2). Lineage (NCBI taxonomy): Eukaryota > Metazoa > Chordata > Aves > Psittaciformes > Psittacidae > Psittacus > Psittacus erithacus. The sequence goes on along the minus strand of WYDI02037008.1, from coordinate 588 downwards.
GAACCTGAACGTGCACAAGTACATGGGACCCAACAAAATCCATCTGAGCTTCCCGAAGGAGCTGGCAAATGCATCATATTTGAAAAATCATGGCAGTCAAGTGAAGTTCCCAATGACTGGAAAAAGGGAAATATAACCCCTATTTTCAAGAAGGAGAAAATGGATGACCCAGGGAACTACAAACCAGTCAGTCTCACCTCTCTGCCTGGCAAAATCTTGGAGCAGATTCTCCTGGAAGGCATGCTAAGGCACATGAAAAGAAACAGGGTGCTTGGTATAGCTAGCATGGCTCACTAAGGGGAAGTCCTGCCTGACCAATTTGGTGGCCTTCTATGATGGGGCTAAGGAGCTGATGGACAGGGGCAGAGCAGTTAACGTCATCTACCTGAACTTGTGCAAAGTGTTCAACACTGTCTCACACAGCATCCTTGTCTCTAAATCGGAGAGACATTGTCCTGGGTTCAGCAGTAGCAGTCATTTTTCTCCTTCTTAGCAGCTGGTGCAGTGCTGGGTTTTTGATTTTGGCCTGGGAACAGCAGTGATAACACCAATGTTTGTAGCTACTGCTTAGAATGTTTAGACTGAGCA